>WOGN01008585.1:0-11218 GCA_015342105.1 Leptinotarsa texana
GACTGGAAGAATTTTAAAGCTGATCCTCTGATACCATAAAATTCAAGTTTCTCTATTAGTAAATGATGGTTTACACAGTCAAAAGCTTTGCTCAGATCCGACAATGTTAGAACCGTATGGTCTCCATTTTCTTCGTTTCTAATCACCTGTTGGATGACTTCCAGCACTGCGTCGGCGGTGGATCTATTTCTGATGAATCCGAATTGATGTTCATGTAGAATATTGTGTTTATTCAGATATAGCATTAGTCTCTCTTTGTTGTTACAAACAAACGAAACAACATACATACATACATATAGGTGAAGCTAATGAAAACGTGATGAAATAAAGGAGGCATTCACATTATCTCATTCGAAGATACAGTATCAATCAATCAAACATTCATTGAATCAGTTTTCCTTCACAATTACATTAGACAAAAAAAACCATAACATCATCATAAAATACTGGCTGATTCAACAGATCAAACAAACATAAAAAAGGCAATATAAGACATAAAACATACATTAAAAAAGTTAATAAGCTACAATTAAATTATGATTCAAGGAGAAAGTCAACCACAGAGTAGTATGCTTTTTGCAATAGAAAAATCTTGAGTCGCCTTTTAAAGACATTGATATTTAGGGATTTAATCTCCTAACTAAGCTTATTATATAGCTTAACCCCACAGCACATGGGGTGATTCTCTTATACTGTCAATCTACTATACTCCTGATGTAGTTTACGGTTGATGTAGTTTCTAGGAATAATTGAAATACATATTCAGTGTTCATTTGAAGATGCACCAGCCAGAATTCTGATTACCTTTTTTGAATAACAAAAACTTCATCAGCTTTAGCTGATAAGCCCCACTGTTCAATACCATTGGAAATTACTGACTGAATTAAACTGTGGTATAAAAGCTTGAGAAAATCAAGAGAGACTGTTTGTTTTAACCGATGAAGTAAATATATATGTTTACTGAGCTTCAGTTTGACACTATCAGCAAGGAACTTCCAGGTAAGTTTATTAACGATATCAACACCTAAGAATTTAGTACAATTAACTTGATGTAAAGTTTCATTATTTAATCTAACCAAATAGCTTTTATCAATTGTTGTATTTTTAGTAACAAAGTTGAGCATTTGAGATTTAGCAGAGTTTAGCAGCAGGCCATTTATAGAACACCACTCAGAAATTTGATCAGTTACTTCATTAGCTTTGACAATTACTTCGGACATAGTTCCGGCATATACCAAGATGTTAGAAATACTGGATAAAACTGATAAGGGACAATTTCAATAGAAAATAAGAGGCAATGAAGGTTAATACAATCTGGCTACCTGTGCTTGATTATACAAGAGAAACTAAGCCACGCCCACCAATAATAATATAACATGGAAGTCAAATACAAACATTATGAGACCTCTACAGTATAAGACATAACATATTACTGAACATAACGTTTGAGCAAAGCTCAGTAGCTAATAGAAAGTTGTGTTTTGTAACCGCTCCAAACATCCTCAATTGATACTGGTAAATATTATTGATGGATGGCTGGTATACAAATGTGAAACATCTACAAGAATTTCCTCTGTGCACAAATATTTGTCAGATATAATTCAATAGTCATCATGGTATTAGCCGGCAGGTATTTGCCAGATCCTTCTGTGTAGGAAGGTTGACAGAGGTGAATGTTTCCGGTTTCAATTCACAAAAAAGATAACAGTTCATTCATTTCACAGAGGAGTAAGACTAAATACAAAAGTTATATGGTATTCAAAAAGTGATAGGGGTAGTTTCTCTTCTTTTCTGATGGATCAGTAAAGTAATTTCTTTAAAAACATATTCGTTATATTAATACTAAATACGGAAGCAAGTATGAGTTTGAATTAACAATACAGTAGATTATGCAAAGTTAGTCACTCAGGTGGTATTACATTTGAAAAATGTGTTATATATGACTAACAAAAAATGTTTTTCTGTCTAGAAGATAAAACTCTTCAATAACTCGTTTGGAATCAATAAGTGTTCATAATATCTACAGATTGTTTACATATACAAGTCATAAAATTTGGACAGTTCCCACTGGTGATAGCAAAGGGTTTTCTAATCTACTAATAGAAAAGATAATGAAAATTATCAACAGAATAAACAATTGAGATAACCCTAATCTTTTTTCCACCCAATATAATTTTTCGATGATAATTGGAAACCATATCCAAAACATCTTCAAAACAATTTCATTACTGAAGATCAGATAACAAAATATTTGCACTGTCAAAACTAACCGAAAATTCAAACTGTTGTCTAAAACAATACAACAAACGGCATGGACAATATTTGTTTTTGAATCTAAAAATAATATTCCACATTACTTACCAGTATAATATTCCTCACTCTCTAAATATGGCGCCACCTTAGCAAGTGCTCTCAGCTCAACAAGATACACGAAATACAAGTTTCTCAACCAGTTGGGACCCTCTCCGTTAGTCATTTCAGGGGAAAATCTCTTCTGGAACTCCACCAGATTCGGCCCCCATTTTCCTTTAGGGTCAGCGAGACTCAAGCCTTCCGACAGCAAATAGTTTGCACATAAGTGCGTATTGATGCTGGCATGTAACCCAGATACGACCCTATAGAAAACCCTTTGTTCAAGACAGAGTTCGTTCAGCTTGCCACTCTGTATGTAGGAGTTGAAATCAAACGATCGCTTCGGTCGGAAACAGTTTTCAAGATAGATGCTTTTCCATATTCGTTGAGCTGACACGCCTGCATATCTGTAAGCAAAACTTCTCAATAATTAATTTTTACTTCCTACTATTAATAGTAGAAACTGTCATATTTTTTCAGAAAATTATTATATTACAAAATTTTTTAACTATTAAGGTGAAGTTTTGCTATCACGGTAGCTTTTTCATAGTGAATAATATACTGAAAAGTAACTCTAGTCAGTATGTAATATACTGAAAAGTAACTGGGCAGTATGTTATTCACCACAAAGAAGCTAGTGTGATAGCGAAACAGTCGTGATATTTTTGTGTGAAGATCAAATCGTAAGGTGTAGTTTATGAAATTACTATGGATCTTCATCAAGTAACGGGCGAGTCGATCAGAAAACTAATATAGTTGTATCCTTATTTCTGAAGTTGATGATGATGATAAGAAAACTGATAGACGTGAAAAAGCCATCTTGGTTTGTTTTGAAAATATTTCTAATGATTCCTTATTGAAATATCATTATTAATACATCAACTGTATCTCCATTATTCCAACAAATATACCAAATATAACCAATGCCTCAAAATAAGAGAACAATCATAATACTGTTGAATGTTTCTTATTTGAATAGTTGCATATGCGGTAGCATAAAAATTTTCAAGTTTTTTATAGCATTCTTTTTTAGTGTTACTTTGACAACTGCACTAAGTGATCTTATTTTCAGAATTTTTTGTGAACAAATATGTTAATTATGAAGTTTTATCTACTTTACTTGGGAGCATCTTTTGAATTTCATAAACTACATCTCACGATTTGATCCCCACAAACTTTGTGGAGATCAAATCTCGTAAGGTGTAGTTTATATTACTATGAATCTTCATCAAGTAACGGCCAAATCAATCAGAGAAAAAGCATCTTTTGAACTTCAATAAAAAATATATAAATAAGAAATATAAAACCATCTTTAGTGAAGGTACTAGCACTATATCTATTACCATGTTTGATGAACTAAAATTTGAAAATTAAAACTACTCATGATAATAATTAAAAAAAAAATCGACCAAGAACTTTTTTGAGATGCGCTTCCCTACATAATCACTTCATCAGTTGAAATGGTTTAACACTTCAGAAACAGTTAAATTGGTTCATGGCCCACAGTTCCAATAAATGAGGTACTTATTATAACTTATTTCTTGTAATTATCAGTTATTTTATATAAGTTCATAGAAATGTTCATTAACTTGTTTATTGAGCAAAAAAACATCCATTACACTCCTTTCAGTTGAAATACAAATATTTTACATAATAAATAATTAAAATAAATGACAGCTTTAACAGGGTACTGAACTGTCCAGTGAGTAATTCTGTTTTGAATGTGTATCATAAAAAAATGGAAATTTTCTCGCTAATTTTTTGTAAAAATGTATTTGTCCTATCATTATGGAATGACATTTTCATCAACTAATAGTTTACTAATCTCAAGACATTGAATGGATTTTATAAGATATTTATTAAGATGTGTCACCAGTGAAAAATATGAGGAAAGATCTACAAAATTGTCTAATGTGTTGCAATCACAGTTGAATCATGAATTGAAACTATAAACGTACCCGGTATATCTCTCCGGATTCAGTAACAAATCGACATATTCAGCCTCCTCGTCGTTCTCGTCTATAGCGCAAAAGTTATCGAGGGCATCATCGTATGCATCCCAGAGTTGCATATCTTTTTGAGTTTTTTCAGAAAGGGTCTTATTTAAATAATCTAACTCATTGTGATGTGAAGTGCAGTCTTCGTTCTGTTGTTCAAAATATTTATCACTGGGTGTGGTTTCCATGTGATCCTTCGGGAACCCATTATTTTTTTCAGTTTCTTTCATTCCTATAGGGATTTCATCTGCAGAGCACGCCTCCACATGACAGAAGCGCATTGCGCATTTGCTGTCGTCTGACCAAAACGGACATGGTCTTTTCAGGTTAACCTACAAAGGGCAATAAACGTATGTGTATTTCTTGATATCTGAGGTATTTCAGAAAGATGTAGATATATGCAAAAAAAATTAATCTGAAGAAACAATGGTAATTGCCATTTTCATGATATATTCATTTTCTAAATTCAATATCATTTGTAATTTTGTGGGTAGAAGAATGTTTTTCGAAATATAACATTTTCCAAACATATTCAATTCTCCAAAGCAATTATTAGATTCAAAATAAATTCCATGACAGTGTCCTGAAGCTCAAAATTAAGGCTTTGTTTTATCATTATTCTCTGCATAGGATAAAAATCTTTGAAAAACACTTGTTTAGAATTATGGTTATAGCTCATCAAATATTCATTTATATCTAGAACAAGCTACATAGGAAAGAACATTTAGGATTTTTAGCTTTCTTTTTTGAATATCGGTGAGTTTCATGAGACATAAAATTTTGTAAATTTGGTGGTACTAAGTTTCCCTGAACAAAACTTCAATGTGTTTATAGTATAAGCCCTTAATATTATCCACATAAATTAATATTTCATGGGCAAAAGAATTTGTCAATATAAATTTTTAATCAATTTTCATGAAAATATTAATGACAAGGTAAACTTGCCAATTCACTGATTAACCATATGAATGTACAATATCTTCCTAAGTTTTTGGTGAAATCACAATTAGTTACACAAAGCCAAATAGTAATTAAAAGGAGATAAGCATCACTAATTATCAACTTTACCTTGTAAAATCTAAAATAGTCCTTCAGCAACAAGCTTTTGAGCCTTGGATATATTTTCACGTTATTGAAGTAGTCAACCGTATCGATGTTGCAGGTACATTCATCAATTTTTCCGGATAATTGACAAAAGCAATCATCCTGTTTGTCTACCTTGAAGTAGGCCAAGCACTGGTTGATCACCAGCACACTAATAAACACGTTCAACATACTTCGGTGGATCATCATTGGATTTGATTATGATCATCGCGACAGAGAAATTTAGAAAATTGTGGCAAATTAACCGGTTTTAACTCATATTTATACTATTTCATTAACAAACAGTAAATGTACACGTGTGATCAGCTGTAGAACTGTCAGAATTTCACAGTTAGGTTAGAGTTGGAATTTCTATTGGTGTGAAATTAACTGGAACGCGGCGTTGCCGTTTTCACAATAATATCGGAGGCTCACCAACATTTTGATATCTGTTTGTAAGTTTCGATTTGTAGGTAAGTTGTAAGTCACCGTAGATTTGACATCGCTGAACCGTTCCGTATTTTGCAGGGTTGCCAGTATGTTACAATTGTATTACATTTATTACTTTTCATTGGTTGTTACTATATTTTTGCTAGAAGTTATTTGGGAAGGTACATGCAATACTTGACATCAATGTTGAATTTTTGAAAAGTTTTAAAATCATTCTTGCAAGTTAAAAATTACTTAAGAAAAGGAACAAGGTGATTCTCAAAATGTCATACAAAGGGAATACATTTTTATTCAAATATATCATTAAACAAAAAATATATTAATTCATTGAGATGAATTGACTTTTCACCTAAATTTATTCAAACGCAGTTACATTTTTGGCCCAAATTAATAGTTATTTGTCCTCCGTATACCTTTTATATAAAAAAACGGTTAGATGGTACCGTACGATTTTTTCATTTGGCAACACTGTCGATGATTATGTGGTGCAAGGTGCATGCATTTCTCTACTTTCACGGAGAAAAACTACCCGATGAGTCAATATCAATCTTTGATACGTGAAATTTATCACGTCCGAAAAATGGGTCAAATTTTGAATTCCTTTGATTATAGAATTAACACAAAGTTTAACAATAAATTAAAAAGGAGGATGGGGGCGTTGAGAAAATATGTATTCAAAAATATGTTACAAAACGTGAGTTTATGAAAAAAAAGTTTGTAAAATGCTTGTTCATATCAAATTTTGAATGACAATTAAGAGCATAGAATAAAAAAAAATTAAATAAATTCTACGAAGTAAATAAAAACAATTGATTTCCTATTGAAATTTAAGCTTATTCAGCCCTACACAAGACTATGATTACTTTGGCCAAATTTCTTGAACAGCTATAACTATGTAAAAAATTCGGATTTCTCATATCCTTAAAATATTTTTTCAAAGTACAATACTTTGAAAACTGAATTTTCACATGTTCAATCAACTTTACAGGTAGGTATAATTGACTTTAAATGAATTTATTGAAAACACTTTTCTTTGCGTACTTCGTCGAAGGGAAAAATTATAAAAAGAAAAGAAAATCCCTTTTCGGCATGTTCGTAACCCATACCTAACTGAATTTGAATTTACCACACCATAAACATAATAACACTCTAAAATAATAATTAGATTTTCTGAAAAAATCCCAAGTCTGTTGCTTTCTTTTTTATCGTTTCCTAAGGCAACATACTAGAATCAACCTATTATAAGAAGGCACCATGGAGTTTGTGTTCAATTTAGTTATAATGGGAAGATACTGAAGACATTTCTGAATTTTTATTGTCGATTAATATGTAAAATCACTGTAGCTGGTTGGTTTGACGTGGATGGTTTGCTCCACTCACTCAATCGACCGCTGTGTAATTTCAAACAGATCAAATCAAATCACTTTATTTCTTCAAGATAACATACAGTTGTATAAGAAACAGTCATGGTTACAACCGCATGGTAGTACGGTCGGGATTTAAATGAAAGAATGTACAAAAAGAAAATAACAGTACATTAAGGATTATATAACACTATAAAACATGTTTACATAATAAATATGCATATACATAGTACACAGAATATTGACTTACATAAAAAAAAACAGACTGACTTTAAATAAAAGTTCAAGTTGAAAGTATTCATTTAAAGAGTATAGACATTTCTCAACCAGGTATCCTTTGAGTTTTTTTTGAAAGTACGTTCATGTTTTAAGCTTTTGATAGAGGAAGGTAAGTTGTTGAAAAGCTTTGCGCCGATTCGAGCTGGAGCTTTATAGGAAATATTGCGTTTAGACATTGGTAATCGTAAATAATCCTTACGACGTGTGTTGTATTCGTGGAAATCTTCATTTATGAAAAACAAATCCCCATTTTTGAACACATAAATACAGATTTCAAATATGTAGAGGGCAGTACAGGTCAGAATTTCAAATCTTTTAAAAATTTTTCGACAAGAATAGTCTTTTTTCACACCAAAAATATACCTAATGATTTTTTTCTGTGATACGAGGACGTTATTCGACAGTAATTTCGATCGGTAATTTCTTCGTAAATAATTCATATCGCTAATATATTCAAAGTTTATGTCTGTGCATATGTGTTTTATTTCTTTTTCTGGGATATTTCAAGATAAAAAATCATTCAACGAAAGTAATTTTTTGTGAAGGAAAATCAGTTTTTTATCGACCTTTTTTGGGAATTTCTACCTTCCATAATCTGAAAAATATGAAAATTATAATGGAGAACTTTATACAAGTGTAGAAAGGGCAAACTTTTTAGTTTACCCCGATAGGTTAGGTTAGGTCCAAAGTGAGTGGGTTTATTTGACCCTCCACAGCAACCCGTAAGGGTTTATTGTGGCTCACACCTATTTACACTCGGACAAATAAGCCCAGCTTCTTAACGAAGCCGATTAGTTTGATTGGTGAGTGGTCTTTCAGGTCAGATGGTAAGAGTACGGCTCTGCCGAACTCTAAAGACCTGATTCGGTCCCCAGTGGGGCAGCCACAAAGTATATGCTCTGTTAGTGAGGTAGTCGGATAGTCAAGCTGTAAGAAACCCACCTTGGTACCCATGACAACTTTGCACGTCAGCTACACCTGACGATGCCTTAGATTCAGCCGTGCATGGCTTTTTCGGCTCTGGCTTTGGAGAATCACCACTTGAGCGCAAACGTTTGCTAACCTGCTCGTAGGGGGGTTTGTTCCCCCACCTGAGACAGATTCTGAGTACGCCGCTTAAGAATTTGATGCAAGTCGGTTTTATAAGCTACCCAGCTCTTGAGGAGACGACTCAGTTGTTTTCTGGCTGTATCGCCAAACCTTTTTTTAAGTTTCAGTTGTTGGATCAGGAGTTGGGGAGTTGAGAAGCTCTCGCTCCTTAACTGGATTTACAGGGAAGTCGGTTGTACTCGTAAATTCGACATCCATCTCCTCTGCAGACTACTCGCTCCTGAACTAAATTTACAGAGAGGTCAGTTGGAGTCGTCAACTCGACATCCATCTCCTCTGTAGACTCGCTCCTGAACTAAATTGACAGGGAGGTCCGTTGGAGTCGTAAACTCGACATCCACCTCCTCTATAGACTCGCTCTTGAACTAAATTTACAGAGAGTCAGTTGGAGTCGTAAACTCAACATCCATCTCCTCTGTAGACTCGCTCCTAAACTAAATTTACAGGGAGGTCAGTTGGAGTCGTAAACTCGGCATCCATCTCCTCTGTATACTCGCTCCTGGATTATATTTACAAGGAGGTCAGTTAGAGTCGTAAGCTCGACATCCATCTCCTCTATAGACTCAGCGTCAGAAAGAATTTTTAAGTTTACTCTGTCCATAAAAGTCCCACGAGTAGCTAGGGAAAGAAGGTCAATCATGACAGAGCCCTTCATTACCGTGACAAGGCGATGCTACGACGAGAGGGCGCCCGGTATCTCGAAGGTTCCGTAGAGACAGCTGATAGGCTCAGTGTCATTTATCCTCTCGGCACGGATACACACACCTTAGGATTAAGCCATCGTTGGGTTGCTATTCAGTTAGGTAATAACAGAACCACAAGTGATTATGTCAGTCCCGTATCCAGCGGGGCTACGTGGAAGCAGGCATCCGATGGCTGGTTTGCTCAACCTCCACATCCCAAGCCAATGCACTCGCCAAAGACAGCATGCACAGTGGTTCAGGCAGTGAAAGATAAACAAGGACAGCCAACCCCGATAAATTATTGCGTAAAATCAAAGTATTTTTCTCAATGAAAAATGTTCTATTTATCAGTAACTTGTCGAATTTAACAATTTTGCCTATCAAGAAATTGCTAAGAAATAATATAACACAAAATTTGTCGCCAACATTCTTCAAATTAATTCAAACGTCATAGACGTTCGCTGTCTGTTAAAAAAATGAGGTGAATTTTAATTTTCTCATCAAATATTTATTTATTCATCAGGTTCTATTTTGCCTCCTTCAAAGTAGTCCCCCTCAGATAGAATACACCTGTGTTAGCGATTTTGGAATGTCCTCTCAGCGATTCGGTTTTTAACTTCCAATCGTCACAAAACGCCGTCCTTTCATGGGTCTCTTCAATCTTTGGGAAAAGTTGCAGGTGGTCGAACTTGATGAATAGATGGCCGAGTCGTAATTACGGTATTGGCATTGTTTTTGGCCAAAAAAGTACGAATAAGCAATGACGAATGAGAATGACGAATTGCGTTATCTTGATGCAAAAGCCATGAATTGGATTTCCACAATACCTGACGTTTTCTTCGTATTGCATGTATATCTTATGAACGTACAGGCAAACACTATTCGGGCTTTCATTGTAAGTCCAAAAGATATTCTTCGGACGTAAATTGAACGTCCATCGTATAAATATCCGCAATATCCAGAATGCAACTCCAGTGAATATCCATCGCATGTACGTGTGTTTTCTGAGGGTGGACGATATTCTGCTCATGTATTTCTTGCTGATTGCCCGTTCATTTCTAAATATCCAGCTACTTAGTACATCTTTGTTACAGATTCAACACGAACAAAGACGGTTACTTGAGTATCGACGAGCTGAAAAGAATGATGGAAGTACTGGGAGCTCCACAAACCCACCTTGGACTGAAAGCCATGATGAAAGAAGTTGATGAAGATAGAGACAACCGCCTCTCTTTTCACGAATTCATGTTGGTCTTCCGCAAAGCTCGAGCTGGTGAACTGGATGAAGACTCTGGTTTGGGGCAGCTGGCCAAATTGACAGAAATCGATGTTGAAAAAGTCGGCGTTAACGGAGCTAAAGATTTCTTTGAGGCGAAGGTAGGGATAAATTTGAATCGGAGATAGGTGAAAGTAGCGCAATTTACATGTTTGATTTCATTCAAATAAAGTTATTTCTTTTAAATAATAGGAACTTTGCAAAGTATCAAGTTCTCATCTTGGTTCTTCACTATTTATCTTCAATCGTGGACTGCCTGCCCGGTACTGGCTCTTGAGTTGAAATCAAATTGGGAATGATCATCTATTTTATCTTTTGATTTTTTATACAGCGTGACTCACGGTCAATGGCAGGTTAGACGTTTCTGGAAAACGCAAAGCATGATTTTTCAGAAAATTTTATCTCTCATATTTCCTTACCTATTCTATCGATCTAAAATATTTTCAGCATTGCGGCGTTGCCACTTCCATCAAAAAGTCTTAGCAACTTAATTTTTTTAAATGGAACACCCCGTATATTGATACATGTTTGGAATCGCTCTGGTATTTTAATACTTTTTTGTTAATAATGTCCTATACCTATTTCTATCTGTTTTCGAGATAAAAAATAAATTGTGCTAAATAT
>WOGN01008586.1:0-11217 GCA_015342105.1 Leptinotarsa texana
GCAAGAATTTTAAAAATTATACACTTTAATACAAAAAAACCTCTTCGATTATTTAATTCAATTAAGGGTATTCAGCTTTTCCAAATCTATTTAAAAGATAAATAAGTAAAATTCCTTAATATGTGAGATTGATAACTCTGGCAGGTTTTCCTGTGAAACCATCGCAGGCATTCTTATCAGGATGTTTATTAGGTTTTCGATTCCACAGTCGTCCACTATACATTTATTTAGTTTTTGAAGTGTTCATTGAGTAAAAATTTTAAAACTGCTACAAAATAAAACTGTTTCGTGACCTTAAAAACCAGTATACTTCATTTTGTACCTTGAACATATACAATTCGTTTTGACTTTTATAATTTTTTTCTGCAGACAATTGATCGTGTCGATATTTTAACACCCGAAACAAGCATAGTCGAGTCTCACACCTCTGTCATGACTGAGCGTGAAGTAACTGATACAATCGTCACTCAACATCATAACATGGCCCCATCTACAAGTTTAGGCATATCAGATATTCCCCAGAAGAAAGGCCGAGGAAGACCAAGAAAATATCCACCAGGTAATTATTTTTTTATAACCAGTTGAGACTATAATAATTCAACGAATGCAGTTATCATTGAAGTCGTTGATGGAACAGGATATGAAATCTTGTTAGCAATAAAATGCAGTTGAAATATAACGGGTCTTCTAACAGGGACTTCCGAATTTTGACGATTGATAACAGTCATCTTGTTGAAGCTATAACTGTCAAATTAGTTGTCATTTATTCAGTCTATTTTGCTTACATGGCCACCTAGACCTTCAGATTTGAACCCTCTGAATTATTTTTTGGGGATTCTTAAATTACTCTTTTATGCGACACCAGTTGTCATACAACCAAAATTACTCTTGCTATTAACTGTTTTAATTTCATTATTCAACCATGTGAAATACTGGATTGTTTAATTCATTTGAATATTATAACTCTGACTTGAAGAGTTTGAAGGTTCTGCTCGAAGTCTTATCAGTCAGAGTTAATAATTCCTTTCAACTCATTGGTTATTTTTTCAGTCCCAGTCCCACTAGTTAAACGCCCAAGAGGTAGACCAAGGATCAATCCCATAGGTAAGTCTTTCTACATTTATTTTCGTGATGTACTTCTGCACTTTCAGCTTCATTTTGAATATTGATTTCAATTGGAAATATAAGGTTATGACATTTCCAGAAAAGTTATTTTCACTCAACAAATTCATACACAATATAATCACCATTATTCAATTGAAATAATAATAATACACATTCTGTATTGATTCTTAAAATGTTGTGATGGAAAATTTTGTATGATTTTCCACTGTTCTTTTATTTCTTGAAGGAGAATAATTGAAAATCACATGAAAGAATACCAGAAGAACTAGCTAGTGATGCTACATCAGTATTTTGAGTAACAATAATTTATGTAATGTATGAACACACTTGCCCATTACTTTATGAAAATTAATAACATTAGCCATAATAATAATTATATACAATTTTCACAATTGTTTCATCTGTGCGATCGCTACATCAAACTATTCTACATTCCAAAAACAAGCACTTGTTCCAATCACTAGAAATGCAATACTCTTCCAGACGCGCGTTTCGCCAACCATGTTTTGAAAGCACTGCGCACGCCTAAGTTCGTTGACTCCGATTCTGTGAAAATATTGGAACAGTAGCGATACAGCAACATTGTACTAGTATGATATAAAATTATTTGAAATCCCTGAAAAAATCAATACAATTGAAAATTTAAATGAATAGCAGAAAATAACAATTATTTTAAGCAAAAACACTGAAATGAAATTAACATAAAATAAAATACAAGCAAAAAATTAACAATTGAAGAATTAAAAAGAAATAAAAAATAAGATATTTCAAGCCAAGTTACTTCACGACGTTTCAATTGTGGGTATCCGCAATCGTCTTCGAGTGATGACTGGAGTATTCTTCCGAGATGACTATTTACAGTCTTCTCCGCTAAACCGCTTCCCCGCCAAGCGGTCATCTGACCGTTTGGCGGGAGTTGACCGTTTCCCCCGATTATGGGTTTCCATATGTTGCGTATCTCTACGCTAGCTTGGCTAGGTGCTTTGTTAGGCAACATATATGCGGCTTCTTTGAACTTTCTCTCGGAATGCGAACTTTCAATGGCCTCTTAGTTTCACCGATATAGGATTTGCCACACTTTAATGAGTTCTATTATTTCCTACTGTTAGATAAAATATATTAAAGAATAGTTTGATGCACCTGTAACTGATAAAGCTACCGTGTAGCTATCTTATAAAATTTATTGTGAAAATTGCATACATTTGTTTTCTCTGTAAATTAGCGTTCTTGTATTTTTAAATTTCATATTTATACTTATTTCTTCCTATTTTTTAAAATTATTTTCCGTTTTTTAACTCATCCAAATGTTTCAGTACTGATATTTCAATATTTTGTTCAATTTTTTCTTCTCATATATTTTAAATCTGTTAATGCTTTTCAACATTTATATTTATAATTTCATTTAAATAGAATTGTGTGGTCCCCCTAAGGTCATAAACTGCAGCTTTTTGATAGAATTTATAGGAAGGCAAGTGTGTGTCTATGAGAAACGAAGCTCTGACTATCAACTTAGATCTAGTTTTTTTATCAAAATATCGATTTCAAAAATGATCTAGTCTAGATGTGGAATCTTGTTACACATTTTTACAAAAAAATCATCTTGCATGTAATGTTCATTTCACTAAGTGCTCTAAAATGTAGTTGTAGATTTCAAGTTTGTTTTCATTATATTATTTGAAGTTTGTTTGATTTTCAGTATATTGCTTTGTTTTATGGTTTGTTTTTTTGTTCAGTACGTAGTTGTATAAGTTACAGAACACTATCTATTAGCCTGCCAACATAAATCCAACTATTCAAATCACAGCATGATTCTTGAGCGGTATTCAAAGCAAGGAACCATCTTTGGTTGAAATAGAAGAATAAATCTTTCCAATAAGTAGACCTTTTTGATAAATCTATCGAGGAGTGACATGAAGCAGAAAATTCAGAATTATAATTTTAATACCTAAACCTTTACCTGCGAAATCAGGAGTACCACATGGATCGTGTTGTGGACCATTGCTATTCTGATAATTCATGAAAGATATAAATATAAACTCATATGTTCATAGTTAATTTTTTTCCTTTACTGATGACTTTAAAACATTTTAATTTAGTGAAACGTTCTGAAGATGCACATCTCCAAAATAACTTTAATGGCATTGCTGATGGGTGTGAAGTTAATAGATAACAGTCTCCATTTTATTTTGATTATGATTTGAATAACATTGCACTTCTCAAAAAAGATGAATGTAAGAATTTGGGGATAATTCTAGATAACAAGGTTCTATAAATACTTGGTTTTATTTTAAGATCATGTAGTGATATTTCTGTTTTATATTGCCCCTAGTTGAATCCATTGTAGAGTTTAGTAGTGTACGAGGGGTACTATTTATACATATTTCGGGAATAGCAAATAATAACAAATATTTTTTAATAAAAATGGCTTTATTGTTTTTCGAAATATTCCTCTTGATGATCAATACACTTTTGAATTCATTGAAACCAATTGTCAGTGCAGTTTTTTCATTCCTCTTGAGATACCTCCAAAACATGGTTTTTGAATGCTTCAGCTGCTCTTCGGCGATCGTAAATCGTTGACCACGCAGTTTACCTTTGATATTCGGAAACAAGAAGTCATTGAGTACTGAATCAGGACTGTACGGAGGATGAGTCATCAAGTCGATGTTTTTACTGCTCAAAAATTCACCTGTTTGACGAAATGTGTGAGAGCTCGCATTGCCATGATGGAGAATGGTTCATCTTTCATATTTAGTTTTACGAATTTCTCCGAGGACTTCCGGCAAAGAAATGATCATGTACCATCCAGTATTACCGTTCTACATTGCCCACGTCCAACAAGTGGCCACGTGACCACAGTAGAAAGCTGAAGACCCTTTGATGTTTGTGTCTCACAGTTTTAGTTTTTAGGACTACTGCGCATCCCTAATTGCACGTTACGAGTGGATTTGTCAGCGTTTCACATTTCATACACTGCTCGACAAGTGAATCATAGATATAAACTGCTCGACAGTAAAACAAATTTAATTGAAAATTAAATGGTTGTTTTGTAGTATTGTAGAATTTTATGGAGACACTTTGAATTTTTTATTCAAAATTTTCCACGTATTTACCCGCTTCTTGTCTGTTTGGTTAAAATTTTGCAATTGATTTGAAAATAAGTTATCGAGAAGCTAAAGGGACTTGCAACTTTAAACTTAGCTCAGAACAGGATGAAATGCAATAGATTTGCCTACTGTATGAATAATATGAAACATATAAAATCGAATAAAGTTCGGAAAGCATAGTGGAGAGTTTCTAACGAATGAAAAGAATTTATTTGCTTATCCAACCCAGCCGGTCCTTTTGAGATGCAACAACTTCGAAACATACATGTACGCAGATGGTTATTCTCAACTGAATAAAAAATATTAATTATTACTTTTTCATAAATACCACTGTAAAAGTGTTCTTCTTGAAAAATATTGCACAAATAGATACCAGATTTGCCTGCAGGTGGTCCACTCTGCCTGTACGAAAGCAAAATTCTGCTAGTTGTTATCATCTAGGATACCCTTGTAACTTGATTCCTGTTCTCTGAGGAATATTGCACAAGGTTTTTTTTGATGTAATTCGATACCCGTCATGGCACTAAAAAGGGGAGTAGTTGATCAGACAGGTATTCACCATAAGAGCCTACATGGGGATTAGAAATGGGTGAAAAATCGGTTGAGTATATTCAAAGCTATTACAATCACGTCGGCCAAAGAAACAGGCGACAATTGTTTCCCTGTGCTTCTTCCACGAATAACTTTTGTTGGATTTAGCTCGTCTTGGAATACCCACATGGTCGATTGCTGTTTACATGGTCGATTGCTGTTTTGTTTTCGGCTCATACGCATACATCCATGATTCATCGCCTGTCACGATTTTATACATATTTTGAAGCACTACAGTCGAAATTTTTAATCATTTTCTTACACCACTTGACGCGACAACTAAGTTGTCCATGCAAAATCGAATATATTAAAGTGAAACCAATGAGCAAGGATGCCTCTATGTCTCATAACGATCTTGCATTATCAGTTCAAGCACTGCATCGATGTTTTGTGGCACAACCGATTTTGGATGACCTTCATGGAATTCGTCAGCGACCGAACTATGACCACGATTGAATTCACTATACCAGCGATATACTGCGGTTTTTTATGGTGCTTTATCGCCATACAAAGAACTGAGTTCATCGACACATTCTTGTTGAGATAATCCACGTCGAAAGTTGTGAAAAATAATCCTATGAAAACATTCTCTTGAAATTTCCAGTTTTCTTAACTCACTGTAAACAAAATTAATGGCACTCGTACATCAAAATGTTGTAAATACGTTTATGCTGAAAAAATGTTGAACTTTATTATATTACTACATTTTACCTATTGACATTAGCGTTGCCAGTTCCCGAAATATAAATAGTCCCCCATCGTAATCTGGAGGCCATATTACTTCAAACACGTTCATCTGTGCAAAATACATAAAAATATATATTTCTCATAAAATGAGTGTAGAAATAGGTTATTATAATTACAATGAAATTAAGAATATATCTCTACTATGCCTAAAAATCGTTGAGCACATCAATTGTGCATTCAACAAACCATGATTATTATTCACACGGGTATGTTAAAATTAGGTAAAATTGATTTTCTGAATTCATTTGAAACCAATAATTCATGAGATTGAAAAAACAAATATCTACTTCCTTGAATTTTCAAATTTTAAATACCGCTTTTACACATTCAACCAGTAAACATATAGTATTTTTTTCGTAGTCCCAACACTGAATGTTACTTATTTTATTTGCAATATCCTTAGGTACACAGCCAGCTTAATTTTTCATATTTCAATTTATATTCTGCCTACCCCAAATCTTTATTACTTTTGTAGTTGCACCTCCATTGGTCAAACGTCCAAGAGGTCGACCAAGGCGACTCAATCCAATTAAAATTGGTAAGTCTTTATGGGTTCACCAGGATCTTGATATGGGGATCAGCATGGGTGACACCTTTCGATATCCTTGAATATTTTGGCTGTTGTTTCCATTAGATATTAATAAAAAATTGATACAAAAATAATGTTCTTGGATACACGTTTGATGAGGTCACTCATTCTTATTCACACAGAGAGGGACTGCAGTGGAAGTTATATGATTGCCATTTCAAATTCGCAAATTCGTAAAATTAGATGTTCGAATATACTATATAGCACTAATTTTTATTAGGGATAGTGCCATTTTGAAATTTGCATTGGGAAAAAAATTACCTTTATTACCTGGTGAAGGAAATGCAGGATTACCAAAATTTCTCCAGAAACATGCACGTTTATATAGAAGGGAAAAAATCAAAACTGTTAATGAGTGATGAAAACATAATAAATGTAATTGTGTCACTACCAAAAGACAGTATTACATGTTTATCGCAGATCATTCAGGATATAATTCACAGTATTATTTTGTGTTTTTAAGCAAACTTAACCTATAACACATCACCCGTACTACACTATCTACAAAATTTTATGTGAATCAATAGAGTAATTAGTATCCAATGGAGCCCAACGAACAACTCAATGTGAATGAACTTAATCTGATTGGTTCTCATTTTTACAGTCCGTTGATCAGGGTTCTTAGAAATGATCACATTCATAAGAAAAAAATTAGCAGCTTAAATAATTTTTAGTTTCAAAGTAGATGTGACCATTTGTCTTGATCTTTGACAAAGGTGATTGGTTGGTTTCCTGAATAAAATATGAAATTCTGTAGTTTTTCTAATTTCGAAAATGAAACACGAGTTCATACTGAGACCTAATGAAGGTCGTAGTTGAACCAAATACAAAAAAGAACTTAAATTCATTGAAAAATCAATCTCTATTGGACACACTCAAAAATGTCTCCTAGAACATTAATGAATATAAATACATCTGTGTATCTTTGACCATTTACTTATTTTTCAATGTTTCCCTTTTAAAGAATACGTTATGTTTTATGCAGAGGAATTTTTAGATCAGAATTTATTAATAAGCAAAGGAAACAGGAAACACTACCAATCACTAATAATAAATAGCTGCGACTGTAAAGCCAAATCTACAAACTAACGGAGCCAAATAAATAGACAATTTTTTTTTGATAGATGTTGATATTTTTCATACAGTCTGTTGAAATTTCAAATTAGACTTATGTGAAGCCTTCGATTTGAAAATTTCATTCCTTGCACAATTTTCTTCCAGAATTGTCATTATTTCAGTTTTGATATTTACATTTTTTAATGGATCCTTGAACCTCTTTGATGTTAGATGAATGTGTAGGTCTGTTTGTATTTTAATGTTTGCTAAACTGTTGAGTAGCTCCAACTGGCACTGAATTCATCTGCTATGTCTTTTTTATTTCATGATCAGTTTTATGTTGCATTCTAAAGTTTCAGCTCTTTATATTTTTGTATTTAATGGTATATTGTGAATGTGTTATGTTCAACAAGCATGTTGTAGAAGGGTAGTAGTAGGTATAGAATTGTATTTCTGATTAGAAAACAATTCCACAACAGTCTGTGTTTACAACATCGAATGTTATAGAAAATGAGAAATAAATCTTTCTGTTTTCTGCCACTTTTATTTGTAACTAATGTTACTGAACTTTCGTCCTATAAGGACATTTTTGAAACAATTATTGTCCTTAATGTCCATTATAACTAATGTCCTTATTGTCCTCAATAACATTAGTTACAAATAAGAGTGGTAAAAAAACATGGAAAATTTTATTTCTCATAACGGCTATATCCATCAATTTATCAAATGTTACTATTTTTTCATTTAATATTAGAAAAAGAATGGTTTGGAACTATTATTTTTTCTGGATATATTGCTTTTTTTGTAAGTCTCGATTGCTCATACTTAACTGTAAAAATACCTAGAGACAACATGCTCAGCTAAGCAGGGAATAATATCACGTTTTTGATAATTGCCCTCTCTGTTCTTTACAACTAATAGTACATTTTCAAACAATATTCAGGAATATTTCTGGATTAAATATGTTAATAATGTCAATGATCTGTTTTCTTTTGGTCGGATCTTGAAGGTTAGAATTAGCTTTATATAAAATTCCAAATTTACTGTTTCAACCCTATTAAATTTTTAATGAAAAAATTGTTTTCACCTGTTTTAGATCCAGTGTAGATTAGGGTAGAGTAATATGGCTGGTGTTGTCCAAATATGCCATCCTCAGCTGAATGAATTAGGTTTACTAGTAATGTTCGAATGGCTTTGTTTGCACTTTGTTTGCACTGCTTTTTTTACAAGTTCTTTGCATTTGTCCAACAGTCATTTCTTCAGAAGTCGTTGGAAACAGCTCCCATTTTGATAGTTTTTCAATTTTTGTTAATTGAAACTACCTATATGTATATTTAAATAAAAAAAGTTTGGCAAAGCTTTTTTTAGAAAAAATTCTTCATGTAATATAAACAACAGTACATTGAATATTCATGTAAGAACAATCGTTCAAATCGTGGGACATCCACTTTTCGAGCTTCGTGAACTTTCCAATACGTTTTAAATCGTCAAAAACCACCCAGGTTCCTCAAATCCTCGTCCTAGGTTACTGTAGGACGATCACTTCGAACAGTGCATTCATTAACACTGTCATTGCCAAATGCTTGATTATTTTTTCAGGCTGTTTCGGCAGCTCATTGGTTCAATTTGAATTCGTAGAGCAAAATTGGCCAAAAATCGCTTAAACATCAAAAAATGAAATTTTTGATAAAAATGAACAGCATCAATGTGTAAAGTACATTATTCTCTATCGAGATTAGTATATACAGTAGAATAAATATTTATTGAGATAAGGACAAAAACACATGCCATTAAAACGGACCAAACCTTTGAACTAGCGGGTTTGAGAATAACAATAGATATAAAGTTATACTCCAAATGATTTCGAGTTTCTTTTGGAAAAAAAAAACAAATATAATAGTGGTGAGAATCTTTCAATTGTGCATTCATATCTATCAAGTAGTTGTTGTAGCAGAGTCCATTTATGTGTAAGTGGTATTGATGGCTTCAGCACCTAATGGTGAAGTGTCTTCAATATAACCTTCAGCCATTGTTGATGATCAACAACCCCTATACCTTTTTAACGTCGTTATATTTGTCCCAGAGTCCACTAACAATGTAGCAGAACTTCTGGGGAAACCGTGTCCAGTAAATTTTTGTGGGTTTAATTTTACAAATTTTGCCTTTTGCTCTGGCATTTTCCCAAATTTATGGATACCAAGACGTTGGTTGTATACCTTGCCATTAGCGTATTAAAAAAAAATAGATAACCACCCTGACGGTCTACAATATTCATATTTTCCGTAGAAGTTTTAATGTTCCACTACAATAAATGAGTGAACGGTGGATTTTTCGGGAATTTCTCCAAAGAATGTATTGAACTAAGAACTACTATTTGAAAAAGCCAATATCTGGAAACCTTGTTGGTTGGATATGCTGATAGATGGAGAAAGAACCGAAACCTGTCGTTCGTATTCTCTTCAGATCTTCAATTTACGGACCGTAATGCAAAAAATCCTTCACTCAATATCAATTTATTTTCAAATGTAAATAACTTCGAAAATTCAATTACCAATTTGACATTGTCAAACAGTGTCACTTTTAAGCTTCCTGTGTGATAGGATCTGTTTATTATTTATTTATCAAGAATCACACGTTAAAAGGTATGACCTCGTTAGTCCTTAGCTCGCACAAGTTTCGACTTTTGAGAGTTGATGGACGTAGGGGGGCGACAGGTGCTTAACGAAAAAATAGATATTGATGTCACAGTTATTATGCGAATATCTAATGTAGTTGTTGTATTAATTAGTGCAAGAATTTTTTCAAGAAAAACATTGTTTTAACAATATGAATAATTTTGTCCTCGAATCTAAAGGTTTTTGATTTAAAATAATGTGAAAATCAAAAAAAAAATTAACAGAATCGGTGTTGTCTCTGAAGACTTCTGCAGATTGCCTTTTACATATTCCTTGACGCTACTATGTGTAAATAATTGCATGTAAATATCTTAATGACATTTCTACCACAGTATTGCTTGCAAAATTTTCAAAACCGATAGCTACCAGTTTTTAATAAATCAATTTCATGTCCTTTCTTTACGCAGATGATGACGATTGCTTTACCTCTCCCAGTGATAGCATGGATTTCATGTCCAAATCTGATGATGCTGACCATGATATTATACACAACCAGCAACTGATGGAACCACTTGTCGAAATCAAAACGGAAATACCAGAAAAACCTCCCGTCAAACCGGATGTAAGCGACACTAGTAACTTCTTCGAGAACATAGGGTTATTCGAAAACACATCTGCCATCGCCAAAATAGGAGAATGTACAATTTCGGTGGCAACAACCAGCGGCACGGGATGCCCAAAGTGAGAGTGAAATCGCAATTATTTTATATCAAAAGAAAATAATCTTTGTTTTATTGAATGTGATCGTTATTTCTAGAATTGAAATATTGATACAGCATTTTTTGAATACATTTTTGTTGGTGATTAGCTATTTACATTTGATATGTAAGTTGGGCATGTTCAATCGGTATAATTTTCTCACCTTATTAGCGATATCAGTATTGTTTAAAATTTTAAATATTTGTAGGTTAGTGGAGGTAGCACGACATTCATCTCTACACAATTTAAAATAAATCGTGACTGTAAATATTTTCAGATTTTCAAATATATAATAAAGTAACTATTTTAAGACAGTTTTTGTTTTGAATTTCCCCGCTTCATTAACACCAGGGAAAATATAAAAGAGCCCCTTCGTTACAGGTCAATACCCAACAAATTTGAAAACTTCAAAATCAGTACCGATATATAAAAATAAAGGATCCAAATATGACGTTAAAAATTATAGAAACATGTGCTTACAAAGTCAACCTTAAAAGATTCTCTATTTTGCTTTCATTTGCCGCCTCAATAAATTTCTACGCAAGGCTCCGTACTAGGACCCATTCTCTTCTTAATTTACATCAATGACCTGCCAAACTGCTGTCTGAATGCTGAATCCATTCTATTT
>WOGN01008587.1:0-11217 GCA_015342105.1 Leptinotarsa texana
AATATCGTAACAATATGTACAAAGTGTCCACTTTGTACGTATTATATTTCAATTCAAGAAACAGTTTTTTGAGACACACATGAAAAAGCTTTTAAATAGCAAAACACTTGTTAAATTTTTGTAAAACTGTTCAGCTGAAAACCTCACAATAAAGTGTTTCTTCAATACGTTATGGATTTTCATCGCATAAAATATTTTGATGTAATAATTGTTTATTTTATTGTTTATGCCTACAGTGAATGTTGATGAGAGAATATGTGTTGTCTATTCATGGCAATTGATACCTATGTAAAGTTCTAAGAATTCTACAATGTCGTTCACAAGTTGTCTTATTTCCAGCCAATTTCAAATAATCACCTTCAGATTGAATAAGATTATACTTTTTCATGTACTGAACACTAGCTAATGAAAATTCTGGACGAGCAGTCAAAATTCCATGTTGTTTATCATTTTCTGGAGATTTTTCTTGTTTGTGTGATAATCTAGCAAGTTGTTCATCTGGTAAATATTTCATTAGTAATTGTTTGACAGCAAAACTGATTTCAGTGGGATTGTAGTTTTTTTCATCGTGTTCTAAACTGAAAAACAATTCTATTAGCTTCAACTCTTGTATTTCATTTACGAAATTTACCTAGTAGAACTCTCAAAATCATCCATTGGCCCTATAGTAACACCAATATTTTTTAAGTGCTTCAGGGTCGCCTCTCTAACTCTATGAATAGTTCTATTGGTTTTAATCGCATTCCTATCACTATTCATTTCTTGTTTGTAAACTAAGTCATCTCTTGTTTCAATCTGAGCTTTTTTTAAAATGTTATTCACTTGACCCTATAAAACAAATGATTAAAAATAAAAAAAAATATTTTGATTACAATTTACCATTAGGTTGTTGTAAAACGTGGCACTTATTTCAGAAGCAGACACTTCATCGCTGAAAAAAAACTGGATTGAATATAGGATTTTTTTTTACAAACATAAATATGTAATTCTTTTCTTTAGGCAGTTATCCAAATCTATTGAATAGAATGATTTGCGAATATGTACTGGACTATTCATGTATGATCTGATTCAAACAATAAAAAAACATGTCGATAAGTAATCTCTACAATTTAGGAATAATATTTAGAGAACATATTCAACTTTGAACAGAGCAGTCAATAATTTCATCAAACGACAAAAAAGTGGTAAAAAACATAGAAATTTTCATTTCTCTTTTCATCATGATCTCCTACCACGTAGTAACGGCTACATCCACCAATTTATTAATAATCTTAGTTGAATTTATAATATTCCGCATCGTTTTAATTTCATTTCTCCTGCAGCTCTGGATACTCCTCTACAGCAATTCCATATGTTGAAGCAAATAAATAAATAAAACTGAAGGATATAATAGTCATTAGCAAAGATAATGTGGTCATTAGCAAATTTATTAGTTTTTTTATGTCCTGAAAAATTTGTTGAAAGTGATTTATCTAGTTTCGAAACTAAATGTCTCATTTATGTACATAAAAAGTTCCCCTAATACCGAACTTTGAGACAGCCTGTGTTTTATACATGTCACATCAACAGCAAAACATCATTACATCATGATGAATTTTCAGAAAATTGTGAAATAAATTTTGAACTCAAAGAGTATATCACACTTATAATAGACAATGGCTCCTTACAAAGGGTTAAAGAAAGAAGAACCATATTTTTGAGTTCATCAGGAGATAACTGTTGGCAGCAAGAGAGTATTGTAGTCTGGTGTGTGAAAAGTGTTTGTGATAGAATTATTTTACGCCAGAGGTTAACGTCTCAGGAGGTTCTCAGGTTCACATCTAGGTCAGACTTTGTCAAATAACGTTTTAATTACCCCACTTTTCCGTCATAGCTGGTAGTTGGCGATTTTTTAGATATCTGTCTGTGGGTTAGTTTCTTTGACATTTTATGATCCAATACCTATCTTCACGTACATCTAAGAAGGCGATTTTTCTTTGCATTTCCTGTTCCATTATGAATTGGATATTCGAATTTTGATAAGCCATACACAAGTAGCAAAAATACTCCGGAATTTCTTAGGTCCTTCTTTGTGTCATCTTCAAGACTTGTTGAACGGAAAAAATTTGTTTTTCTCAAAACCCCTGTTGTTGGATTTCAACTGAGTCTCTTATATGTCCCTGGGTAAGGCGAGAGTTTTCTCTTTATAATCATTAGTGTTCAACATGACAATAACTTTTCCTGTCGGCAGGGAATACCATGATATCCCTATTATTATTGAAAATTTTCCGTGCTTCTTTTTCTCCCCATGTTATGTTAGCCTTTGGTGGTTTTGCACCCATTAGACCTCCCAATGTTTCGATGCGGTTTTCCTCAGCAATGTCATTGGGCAAAAGGTAAGAACCTCTAGGGAACTTTAGCTGGAGTTACAGTTAAGTTCATACTTTCAGCGAGTTAGCTGAATTTGTCTCCTAAAAGTGTCAGATCAGCAGTGAATAGTTAGTTCTCTTGGTTGGGAAAAACCTAAAAAGGTTCTATTCTAAACTCTGTTCTACATGTTGAGTTTATTTGTATGACTATGCCAGTGTCCAGTCGATTATTCAATATGGTGTATTATTCCAAAACCCGGTTTCATGTAAATGAAAATGTTTAGAGTACAAACTGAAATTTTTTTTTATAATTCAATGTTCATATAAAAGTATGAGGTTAGTTGTTTTCGAAAGGGCTTTTTCTTTCAAATATAACATCTTCTTAGAGTTTATTTGGAAATTAATTGCCCATCAGTTTCTTCCCAAAGAAATCAGAAAGAAAAGTTCAAACTCTCAGTCATACATAATTCATCTACCACATCAAATAAAAAGCCTTAGAGGCACAAAAAGCTTGAATGTATTATGAGAAATTGTCAAAAGTTCACAAATATAAATGCCTTCAAAATAATTTACTAATTCATTTATTTACTTAAGGGTCCATCCCGTTATTTATAAATTAAAAACGTAAATCACAGAAAAAGAAAACAGTTATATTGAAATACATTCTACAACTCATCAGAAAATGAGTACAGTAATATTCTTGGGATATGACTGTTATAGCAACAGTACCTTAAAACCTGTATAATCTCGATTCTATTAATATGCCTCTGATAACAAGGTGACTAAATGGGAGAAGCATAATTTAGAAGGGATTGAATTATAGCAATACACCTACAATAAGTGGTTCAAAGGGAATCTTTTGAATATGTTCATATTATAATCAGGAAAGCTATCCAGAATGAGGTTCTACATTTTTTTATCAATTTAAAAATCACTGCGGAAATCTTCAAGGAGTGTTACGAAGGGTACAGCGTGCTTCGCTTTTTAGCACTTTATGATTAGCAGTGATCACATGTGTTTATATGTTTATCTAGTATTAGCATTGCACCTGTGCAGAGCCGGACGGGTCGCTAGTATTTTATAAAAACTCATGTATGTATAGCAAAACACAAGTCACGGTTTTTGTAAAACCTTTGTAGTGAAAATCATACAATCAACCGTAATAATAAATTTTAATATGGGTTTTCATCAAGTATTGGCCAGTTCTATCCAATTATGTTATTGTTTTAGTGCATTATCTTGAGCATTGATGATTTCATAGAATCTGATAGTGAAGAAAGCTTGTATTATTTACAAATGTTTAATTAATTTTTATGGTGAATCGTCAAGATATAATGCCAAAGTTCAGATCTTCACATTTGATAAAATTTGGTTCTTCTTTCTAATGGTGATTGTATTTCATTCCATGCTAGAAATCACACGTTAAAAATGATACCTTGTTAATCCTTAGGTCACACAAGTTTCGACTTCTTAGGGTTTCCACTTGTAAGGATTGAACTTTCAAGAACATCTGTCCATCATGAAAATGGAACACACTCCAAAGTAATTATTACTCGAGATTTTATGCTCCATGTACTATGATGAAGAGTATAGTAACAATTGTAAAATAATAGTATTGAGAGTTTTTTAATCAAAATTGAAGTTGAGCAGGTTCAACTGTTGGAAGTTAATTAACAACATATGATTAACATACTCACTCAGAACTGTCATAATCATTCATGTTTATATTTATACTAGGCTCAGGGCTAGGGCAAGCCTCTTGTACTACAACAGGTTCTCCTAGATGCAGAGATTGATACATATTTTTATTATTTTTTTCTATTTCTCTATTACTAGTTACATTATCAGATTCTGTAATTTCCTGTATTTTAGGTTCACAATTGATGAAATTTTGCTTTTGTTGGGGTCTTATTGCCACTTCAAAACTGGTCATTAAATCAATAGAAAATTTAGACAATCCACGTTTTCTGGGACTGCAGTAGTTTTCTTGTCTAAAAGGTTCATTTTGTGTACTGGTTACACATTTTTCCCCAACATAATCAACCTTTTGACGAACATCTTCAATTGGTTTCTTTTGATTTTGATCCCTGTTTAAGAGCAAAGCAACTTGACTCTGTAAAAGTAGAAGCTGTTCATTTTGTTGAGCAATGATTTTCAATAGGTCTTTAGTGCTGGGTTCGGAGTCATTACTGACTTTTGAAACAGAAGTTGTCTGAAGTTCACATGTATTATCAGTTTGTGTTTCAGTATCATTTCCTCTATGATACCGCTGGTTTGTGGAATTATATAAATTAGGAAAGTTGATATTTTTAATTTCTTGATCTTGATATTCAGGTACATGTTCGATAGCTTTTCTAGTTCTGTCACTTTCTGTTAACCAGACGTGGTCACTAAATTGGTTTTTATACATTTTCTCATGATAATTCATATTCTCAACATTGTCCAATTTTTTATCTTGTACTTGTAAGTTTGTAGTATTCTTCAAAATTTCAGTCTCCTCCAACATATTTGAACATTGATTTCGTTTATAGTTGAAAATATCTGTTACAGAATCATTAGGACAATACCTTTCCTTTGTTGAATGTTTCTGTAGTTTTAAAAAGTCCTTGTATGTTCTAGGTAACTCATTTTCTTTATTCTTATCAAAGTCAACATTTCCATCAACTGTTTCATTACAATCACGAAAAGAAATTTGTTGCTTGGCTTGTGTTTCTCTCTCCACTATTTCGTCTTTTTTTTTTGGAAAAGATGGCAATTCAATGATACTCAAGTCGAGTTGTCTGCTAGGTACGTTCGCCATATAAATTTGTTCAAAAGCATTAGGAGTGCCTGCACACAACTTTTGTTGTCCGTTTTTTACAGAATCCATAAAAAATTGATTTTGTTGGTTCTGAAGCTCTTTCCTCGACACAAATGGTTCATAAGAGAGGGATGGTCTTTGCTGTAATGGTGGGCTTTCGAATCTGACTTGTTTTTTTAAAAATTGTGAAGAGTCTTGAGAACCCTTCAATTGTTGATTTCGACCAATGAAAAATGGTGCTTTGCAAGGAAAGCTGAAATTATCTGCTGTAGATGTCAATATGTTAGTTCCCTGTGATGAATTTTGTTGACGATTTTTCCATGAAATGTATTTATCAAAATCCTTAGATGAAGCATTGGGAGTGCAGACCATCGAAACTTCAGGAACAGTGGGTCCTATTAAGCACTAGAAAAGGCAAAATTATTTAACGTATAACATAAAATACAGATCCCACCTTTTCAATATTTGTTGGTGTAGGGGCTTTTCTAGGCATGTCATAAAAAGAATCCATTTGTTATGAAATATCCCCCTATTGAAATGAATGAAATATTATTTTTTTTATTTCTAAAACTTTTCAAAATTGTCAAGTGACAAACAGTTAAACTAGTTGAGACTGCAGTGTTGCAAAATTTCGTACCGATGGCACTGGTCACGAGCGTCTTGGAACTGAGCTCCCGTGTTTTGAAGAGGGACGAATATCAATCCCATCTCCTGTGATGTAATTTGAAAATTGTGATTTTGAACTTAAAATTGGAATGTTATTCTATCTAACCCAAGCTAACCTAACCTTGTTCATCTCATTGTATTCGTTGTATATGTATTTAAATGTATATGTATGCTGAAGTGTCATTCCGGGTGTACATACGTTCGTCTTTGACATTATCACGACGTTTCGGCTAGATCTCACTAGCCTAGACTCGACAAGGTTAAAGCTCAGAACAATAAAATACATATATTGTTGCTCTGAGAGTTGAAGCAAAGGTCGGTTGAAACAGTTCAAATATCTAGTGAATGATTGAGTGGGGAGTGCGGGATGCAAGGGGAAAACGAAGCGGACGACAAGTCCGAACACTAATTCAATGTCGCACTGTTTCCCGCGCGTTTTTGTTGTGTGCAGAACGCCATATTGTTTTTTATTACCCAAAAGTAAGTATTATTCTTCTAATATTTACGTTTATATTATCTATTCTTTTTAAGTGATTGTATTGAGTTTGTGATTATTATGACGCTTGTAGAACAAGGAATGATAACTATTTTTAATGTGCTTTTGTTTTTATACATGTCGTAACTATAAAGTTTATTTTACTAAAAGTGGGGCTTCCGTAGAGAGCAGATATACTTAATCTAGAAAATACTATTGAGTCTGTAGTTGTTCTATCTGTATACAGTGAAAATTCATCATTATCGCCTTCGCTTTTACTTGAAGAATTACAGTTGTTCTCCAGACAACAGTTGAACAACAAGCTCTTTATGACTCACTAGTTGAAAAAAATCAGGAAGTAAACATTCATTAACCTATAGGAACTATAAATACACCAGCTAGACTTGGCATCATCAGTATCTATAAAAAAAATCACCAAGACCGTCTACAAGGGCACAAGCTACTAATGTTCGTATCGTCTTTACTCCAGAGACAGTCATTACTAAAAGCACCCCCAGAAAAAAGAAGTAATATGAAAAGAGGATGAAGCAAAATGAAAACGGACCAAACCTAAGTATGTTTAGAAAATATTAGACGGAGAAGAGTTGAGAAAAACATTTCAAAAGGGGAAAAAATACTCAGCAGAACTCAAGAGAAAGAATGCTACTGTATTGTTTGCTTAGCACCATATTCAGAGAGCAGATTCGGAGAAAAGTGGATTCAATATACTTCGTTTAAACATTGGGCTCACGAAGAATGCACAGAAGGTGGTCGACTCTGAATACTCAGATTAGTCTTAAACTAAAAGTTTTATATAAGTTTATTCTAAATGTTCATTCGTTTTAAGAAGTGTTTTCTTTAGTTTAGTTTAAATGCTTATTTGATTTAAAAAAGGGTTTCTTTTACTTTATTCAGAATGCTAATTTTATTATTAATGTTTATTTGATTTAAGAAATGTTTTTCATTTAATTTATTTTCAAAGTTGATTTGTTTTTAGAAATGCTTTATTATTCAGATGCTATTATGGTTTTTTTAATTTGAAGACTAATAAATGTTGTAATGTGGTGGCATAATTTATCGTATAATTAATATTAATGACAAAACAAACGTGTTTAATTAGTGTTTCAACCGTACCCCGTTTCCCCTATTGGAGGGCGAGAGGTCAACAGGAAGGAACGGCCATGGGAAATCCCTTGTCCCCCTACCTGGCAGACTTGTTCATGAGCAGATTCGAAATGAAAACTAAAGAAAAGTCAAAGTATTTTCCTAGGATTTGGCTAAGGTATGTGGATGATATTTTCGCGGTATTTTATACCAAAAAATCGAATATTGAGGACTTTGTTTCCTTTTTAAATAATAGATGTTCATCAATAAAATTCAAGTATGAATTAGAAAATAAGGGACAACTACCATTTCTTGACGTTTTGGTAATGAGGAGCAAAGACGGAGGGTTAGAATATGAAATATTCAGAAAAGAAACAATCACGTACAGATATATTCCTGACAATTCACATCACTGTGGACAGCACAAACGTGCTGGGTTGAATTTTTTGGTGCATCGCCTTTTGACTTTCCCTCTAACACATGATAGGTTCACGAAAGAAAAACGTACAATACAGGAAATAGCAGCTACTAACGATTTTTCGAGGGTATTGTAGTTTAGGTTAAAAATGAACGAAATCTCGACTTTCAGAAAGGACAAAAACCAATATAAATACATCTCAGTTCCATACCACCAATATACGAAGAACTTTGGAAAGATTTTCAAGGAACTAGGTATGGAGGTGGTTTTTAAAACAAGTCATACACTGCATAGCCTTTTGGGAAGTCCAAAAGACAAAGTCGAGAATTTGGAAAAGTCTGGAATTTACGAAATTGAATTTAGGGATTCAAGGTCAAAGGTCAAAAAAATTGGGGTGTCCCGATAATCAGCAAAACGATAAGTTTTATTATGAAAAGAAAAAAATTGTTGTCACGCCACCTAAGCTAGTGTACTTAGCGCAATTTTTTCAACGTGGTTTCCACAGGTCAGTTGTGATCCTGTTCAATTTGAAACTGTTGCAAAATAATGGATATTATCAGAGATTGAAGAGATGAAAGCAATTTAAGTTAAAAAAAAGAGTCGTAACTTTCAAATGCTGCTTGTTCTTCTTCTTGATCTTCTTGTTCTTGTTCGTCTTGTTCTTTTCCTTCTTGTTCTTCTTCATCTTCATCTTGAGTACATGTAAATTGCATCGGCCTATCAACTATCATGTATAGATGCCAGAGAACAAAACACATTTAGCACTGCACTGCAAGTAAAGTTTGGACTGGTTCTAATGAATTGTTGACCAACTCCAAATCCCAGTCTTTTAGGTCTACCTGATAACCAAGGCACACTTGAACTTGGTAATATACCCGAAAAAGATGTTGATGAGCATCAACTGAGGTTGGAGGAAGACAAGCTAATTGCACCTGTTTCTTATTTTTAGTGTTTCGATACTTATCTGAGCAGGTGTTTTTTTTTTCGGAGCTTTGTACATAGAGAAAAGAAACTGATTCCCTTTGGTGAGTCGAATTACTTTTTTGGAAAACTTCAGCACGCATTGAACTAAATCTTGTTTTTCAAACATTTTGAAGACTGTTGCTTTACCCCTCCTGTAAAATGAAGACGTCGTATCAGAGCCAGTTATAGCGTGTAAAAATAGTATATGATTCAAATATTTAAAAAACTGTTATTTTACGCCTCCTGTAAAATGCAGATGTCGTATCACAGCCAGTTATTGAGTGTAAAAATAGTACATGATTTCGACACTTTGCAAAAGTAGATAAACTTTTTGATGTTCAAAGAAGAAAATAGTTTTTTCAATTGTAGTTCTACATCAACAACAATAGTTGTATTTGTCAAATTGAATTGCTCTGTTGCTGTTTCAATTATCAATATTTCAGCATCATCATTAGCTTGTTTTACCAATATATTTTCTGCAGTAAATTATTATTTCAACATTGAAAGTAACCGAGACTTGTTACAAATTTTTGAATCGTTATATCTCAAAAATGGTGGATTGTATGAAAAAAGTATTGATATAATTTTTTTGATAATTTTATGATCTACCATTTTTGTTTCAAGTATTTTCATGATAAAACTTACCGTTTTGTTGAAAATCGCGAAAAATTCATTTTTTTGACCTTTGACCTTGAATAAGATTTTCACCAAACATGGGGAAAGATGGGGAACTAACAAATTTTATTTTTAATCGTATTTGAAACAATATTACTGATTTTCTGCTTGATGGGAATTTAGGTAGCTTTACTCTTATTTTTGGTTTAATTTGACCGGACTATACATTTTATTACTCCTGTTACAATAGCTACACATTTTTATGACCTGTCGAACTTGTGCTGCTCCTTCATTGTGTTTGTTTTCTTCCGCAAAGCTATACAATTTGACTTTGTTCATACAATTGTTATGAGATCTTAGTAGGGTTGTTTAAAAAAATTGTGAGTCCACTTTAAACTATAATATCTCAGTAAATACTCATTCGATTCGTTCTGAATGAGCGCCATTTGAATCACTACACTTTTGCCAACGTACCACAACTCGTTCAATTCTATCAGCATAAAAATTGTGTCCTCGGAATTCGAAGAAGTCGACGAAGGCCGTTTTTTCCTGCTCATGATTGGTAAAGGTATTAATGGTGAGAAAGTGCTTGGAAATATGGTAGTAGGTTGGCGAAAGGTCTGAGGTGGGTCAGGCAGAACTTCGACTGTCAATTAGTTCAGTTTTCGAAATGTGCCGGCAGGCTTTATCATGAAGAAGGATCGTACTTCTTCTGTTGACGTTTTAAACCATCAAAAACCGCATGGTATCTGACGTTTCATGTGTAGTTGGATCGTTCTGATTTTTTTGAAGTGAACAAATTCAAATTAATTTCCATTTTTAATAAAAAGTTGAATGACTTTTTCAGTAATGCATGATAATTTGGTCAGTAATATACTCAAGTCTGGTGTTGTTGACTATGCGAAATACCACATTCTCTTACAAAATGATCAGGTTTGTAATTGCATCATGAGAATAGCAATGTGTAAAAGCAAATTTCGCTTGAGTAATAAGAATTTATAACTTCGAGATCCACTATCAACAACTTGCTTCGCCTAAACTATAAATGATAAATTTCATAACCGGTCTCAATAAAATACAATTTACATCAGTTTCACATTTTCGACAAATTAGTTCGTAGGATAATGTTCAAACCGTCGATATTAACCTGAATATTTTGTATGGAGTAACTTACATGGAATGTTATATTCACTTCCTCATTCAGATAACCCTCTTTGGTGAACAGTAATAAAAGAAGTCAGTTCTGGGACTGTGGAGAGCAAACACGCTGTTGTAATTACCGTAAGTTTACAACACACCTAATGCAGAGTGAAACAGATTGTTGGTTGACACTGGAAATCACAACATTCTGAAAATAACCTCTGACTTTATGCCTCCAACTATCAACTATAGCAAGGGAGCCCACGATGCAAAATGAGGATTCACTCGCAAAAGCTTAGATGATAAGAAGCTTAGATGATAGAAGAAAAAAATGTTATATAATATATACCTTTTCATCGGTGGGGGAAGCAGCTATAGATTTTTAAATACATAAAAAAATACTGTTGCATGCAGCGCGTCAGATATTGGTAGCATCAATTTCCTACGTATTTTTAATAATGTTGGTATGTTAATCTGATCGTTTGCATGATGTGGGTGGTTGTACGTAAGTGTTAAAAGTGAAAAGAAAAAAAATTAATCCAGCCTGTCAGATTTTCTAAGGGGGTGTTAAGTGCAACAAAAAAGCTCTCATTCAATAATCTGACGATTTCGATCTGACGCAAACTCGCAGCCATTATTATAATGTGCAAAAAAGTTCGCCATTTTGAAATACTCAAGAGCGTCAGAT
>WOGN01008588.1:0-11217 GCA_015342105.1 Leptinotarsa texana
ACACATCCATGTGTAGATTTGCTTCCTTCCTTTCTTTGGAAGATTCCCTCATCCTTCTTTTTTGTATCAAGATGGAGTAGTAGAAAGGCAAAAACTTTCTTTCCCAAATGATAACTGTAGTTTGTCAAAAACTTTGTATATACAGTGAAGCTAGATTCCCCTAAATTATTCAAAAAGTTTTCCTGAAATATTTTTCAGAAGAATGTCTCATTTGGTGCCACATGGATTTCTTCGTATTCCTGTCTTTATTGTGATATTTATTTGTAGTAGCTCATACACAGATGACAGACACTTTCGATGAAGGTGTCGGTGGAAGAAATGCAAGTAAGCAACCTTCATTAGATGTACTATACAGGGTCTTCTCATAAAACGTTAAAAATGTAAGTTTCTAAAATACAGGGTATTGAACATTTCTAAAAAGAAGCCTTTTTTGTATCAATATTGCAAATATCCAATAGCACAATAATAATTATGACGTGAAAAATGACAAACACCGAAATAAATAGTTTGTATTTCTTTTTAATCTATAGCGTTTCGTTCTTTTTTTTTTTTTAACCAACAGAACTACTAAAACAAAACAAGTGATATGTAAGTTTAATTTTCAGATGTTTTAGCCAACACAAAATGAAATGTTACACCAAATGTCAGTGGCGTACATATACTAGACAATAATATTCTAATCAGTGTGAGAACCTCTTATAGATGAAACTCTTATAGATGAAAATTATACTGCCAAATGTAAACAAAATTAGATGAGGAGTATATATGTATAATATTATTACATAATATTATTTTTAGAAGAAATCAATACTCTGTTGCTTGGAAACCATTTCCGGGTCCATGTTTACTTTTTATCATAAAATTGGCTCATGAACACGTTTGATATGATAAAATATCGAATTTTTGCTATTTTACAATAAGTTGTTGATATATACTAAAGATAGATTTGATTGCAGTAATAGATCCCTGACGAATACTAATGCTAATGCTAATGGTATCTGAGAGGGTTAAAGATGGCTGCTTATGAGAAATAATTTTGATACTTGATGCTATCATTTGAAGGCAGAATATAGACTAGACACAAAAATGAAATATTATATTTTTATTGTACGATCAATAATATAAAAGGAAGTGAGATGATCCAGATATATATCTAAACAAAAGTGTACATTGTAAAGCTATTGAGATAAAAAATGCTAAAATAGTCGAAACTTGGAAGAAATAAACGACTCAATCCCACCTTGGAGTCTTTTGAGTATTTGTGAAGAATTTATTGTACACCAGAGGTTAGTATATTTTTGAATAAAAATCCAATGCAAAGGTGTTACTTTTGCATATTTTTTGTATATAAACATATGGATATGATTGATTCCGCAGAAAATTGAAGAGCTTGAACGTTGGTTCCATCAATTTGACACATGAAAATATCTATTAACCCCCTTTGAGATATTAATAAGACTTGGTAGATGGTACTATTTTGGGATCCTCTAAAATGAAGTGAAATATTCTACATACGGCCCCTCAGTCCCACTACAAAAATAGACACGATCCGCTCGGCTATCGACCCTTTTACCTACTCGAAAAGATTTTAAAGTTTAAAGCACCCCCGAAATGTGTTCCAGATAGCGAGGACTTTTATTACTGAAATGTTACACTCGCTGCTGGCAGGTGCGATTTGAAGGGACCCGTATGGGCCGGCAGGGATGAAAGAGGGTAGTTTAAAGGGCCAACTGGTGCAGGGATGAACGGTATCTTCGAGTGGCAGAGTGGAGTATCGCCGATACGGCGGTTCTAAGAAAAAGAACGGGAATCTGTTTAAAATTACAGTATAATTATGTTTTGGCGCTTATACAGGGTTCTTTCAAGAGGGTGATTATTTATGAAGTTAGTTTTGAGACAAAATTAAAGATGATTCAGAAAGTTATGGTGATATTATAATGAATTTTATAAATGAAAAAGTAAATTTTTATAAAAAAATATGAAGTGATATCGTGATCACCAAATAGGTAGGTACTCTGTTTTATCATTACGATGAATTCAAAAATTACCGAACAAATTTAAATACGATTTTGACCAATGGACGGAGTAATTCAAAAGGAAGGTTTCAAGTATAATTTATTAACGTTTTGTGTGAATTGGTTGAGATATGGCGATGTAATCCGGGAAGATTACGACAAATTGAGGAATTCTTTGCGAAATGAAACCTGGAATGAATTTTATCAAGAAAATAGTGTAGACAATATCAATCAAGTTTATAAAAAAATGAATGACTTCATCTTTGCTGAATTCAATTAACGAAAAAAATAAACTTTACAAATTATCTCTAAAAAATCAGGATCGAAAAATTAACTAAACAAGCAAAAAAAAATTATTTTTCTAAACAAATTGAAGAAAATCAAAACTCATCTGAAGCTTTATGAAAAACTGTAAATTATCCATGTGTAAAAGGTAAAACTAAAACAAACATAGAAGCTATTGAAAATGCAGATGGCACTGAAATAACGAATAATAAAAAGATATTGCGGGCAGATTCAATGACTATTATAGTGAAATAGGACAAAAACTGGTTGAAAAAATCTCAGATGTTCCCAATGATACCGACAGAATAAAGTTTTTTCATCAGACCATGTATTTACATACAACAAATCGTTAGATAAAAACATTTCTACCGTCAGTATTTTTCTAGACCTGTCTAAAGCATTTGACACTGTCTCTCACAAAATACTCCTTAAGAAACTTAAACGATATGGAATAAGAGGAAATATTTATAACCTTCTTGAAAACTATTTATTGGATGGAGAACAAAAAGTTGAAATTGATAGAATTCTCAGTGAAATACAAACAGTATCATATGGAGTACCTCAGGGAACTGTTCTCGGACCTCTTCTGTTCAATATCTACATAAATAGTATGTTATTTCTAGACACTAGTAAAGAAATCATTAGCTTTGCTGATGATACTGCTGTGATGTACAGAGCGTCAACCTGGCAAGAACTCAAAGAGAAAGTAGAGAATGACTTTCCCAACATATCAAATTGGCTTAAAGGGAACAAATTAACATTAAACTATGAGAAGACAACTTACCTTCCTTTCACGTCGTATGTTTCTGGTTTACCAGATCTTGGGCCTTTGGAGGTAGGACTAGACTCTCAAATAAAGGAAGTGACAAAATAAAGTATTTAGGAATCATTCTCGATCGACATATGAAGTGGAATATGCAAACAAAACAAATATCAGGAAAAATAAGAGGTTTCTTTATCTAAATTCAAATATTTGAAGGATTTCTTGAACATTACCCAGTTGAAAACCGTTTATTCTTCCTTGATAGAGTCCTTACTATCTTATGGTATTTTGGGCTGGGACGGGGTCAATGATTGCTTCTTGAACCAAATACAGGTTTTGCAAAGATGGGTTCCGAAAATTATTTATGGCAAAAGCTGACATTTTATTCTGACGCACTCTATAATGAATCTCATTTTAGAGATTTGAGACAAAAATATTTGTTAACAAAATTTTACTTTATGTCAAAGCTAATAAAATTCAACTCACCCCTCATGAACATTCTTGCAGAGCTGATGCAATTTTCTTTCCCAGAAGTGAAAAATGTATAGGTCAAATGTATAGGTATAGGTGCAAATTACCTTGCTCCAAGAATATATAGTTTGTTACCAAATGAGCTAAAGAATATATCTGTTGATAAGTCATTCAAAAAGGAAATAAAAAAATGTAATTGTCAGTAAAAGACCAATAATTAATACAATTTTCAAGCAAAGACTATAGAGAGAGAAAAAATGAATTACACCTATTTCAACTAATTACAAGTATCTGTGTCTATATGTCGTATTATCCAGTATTGAACGACGTTACCCCAAAAATGTAAAATTGACTGGATTGTGACTTAAATATAACTGATTTGGGAAAAAACTTTGGAATTAGAATGTGATTAATAGAATCATAGTTGTTTTGATACAAAGATACTTAGATGTTAGATATTACATTTTTTTATCGATTATGTCAATAGTACTCTTATATTAAATTTATTTTGTTGCTGCCTTCATATACACATATACAAGTAGCTTTTGCAGCTACTTCTGTGTTTTTTCGTGTTTATTCACCACTTATCCTAATTTATTGAGCTACCATATTTTCAAATGAACTTATTTATGTATTTATATGTTGCTTACTGTGAATAAACCTTATTATTATTATTATTATTATTATTAAGTCGGATAGGTGGCGCTACTTCATACAAGATCCCTCCGAAAATACCGCCTAATCCCTTTGAAATAAAACAATTCACTACATATTGTTCTTATTTTAAAAGTCTACAGAAAATCCACGATGTTAATCAATTACAATGTGGTTATTGGAAAGTTATTTAGACGGATACGATATCAATCATTTCCTAATAAATACGTTACCTACTTACCTTGAGAATTTCATGCACATCTTTACAATTAACAATGATCCATTAATAATAATAATAACATTATTGTTATTATTTCTTCAATTTATTTTTTTTCCAAAGGGTAAGATGGGGTCGATCCCTGTTCCCGACGTTCTGACACAGTCGGGAGTATTATCAACCAACGACCACTCCCCACACCGTGGGGTAGTGATCATTGGGTTCGTGAATCATGTGCCCTGAACTAGCGCAATGGTGAGCCAAGAATGACAGCCTTCTGCATTTGTCCGACTAAGGTTTCTGCCTCAGTTGGACTGGTGAAACAAATTGAATTTATATAAAAGTTATTCCATTTTCAAACTAGTTTTCATATAATTTTGATGTATCTACATTTTAAATGTCCTCTACAATTCGTATGTGTTTTCGGTATTGCGTTTATGTTCAATTTTTTACTACTTCACATGATGAGACCAAATGTCTTTCTTCCTGTGACATAAAATTATAAACATTTGCAAGGACAGAGGGAGTCTCTTTTCGAAGTTATCCAAAAATGTACTGTTTGGAAGAGTTTGGTGTTTTTATTCAAAACTCCTTAGAGCGATTGAAGTGTTTCTTATGAAAAATGTTTTTTCCTAAAATTAATTTATCCGAAAAATGTGTAATATTTTCTTTTTATTTTGGTAGTAGGTTTCAGGAACATTATGAGACCAAACATGATTTTCTTAAAATCGAAGCTCTCGAAGACAACATTTTTTAAGTTTTCATAATTAGTTTACAAAATATTTGTCACGTTTTCAGGATGTGTTCGCTTCATCTGCAATTTAATGGCAATAATTAAAAACGTTTGTCTGCTGCAAAACAAACTTGTGTCAATATGCATTAGCAGTCAAAAAATCCTTGAAGTCGGTAGGAAACAGTTTTAATCAAGAGTCATTGAAAGTTTTGCATCTCGAATGACGAATTCACTGTAGATCTTCAATTAGCAATATTAGGATTGTTGGTACTTGCAATTAATGCACGTTCTTGTTCTTACTAGACGCAAAGATTAGGAAAACCGGAAAATTTAGACAAAACTACTAGATATTTTTGTCAGTTGCTAAAATTATTGAAATGTTTGTGTGGCAATATTATATCTATCAATCGCAAATTAATTACAAACGAATTTTAACAAATTCTCTACACATATTTTCTTATTACTTCTTGTTTCGTGGCTCAATATGAATTAGACAGGGTAAAAACCATTATATAAATAATATCTTCTGCGGTAAAAAATTTTCCCAAACTATTTCAGATTCCCATTATCGATTATTCTTCCTGTGATGACAAAAGTTAAACATCTCTGGACCATAAAGGCATTCTGTAGCGATGAATCACTTGATTCGTATCGACCGAGAATGAAGTGCGTTGAATTCTACTGCTTTTTTCCTGCCGAAAACGTATGACGAATCGTTGAGGTATTCTCCCACGAAAGGGTAAAGGGAAGAATGATAATAAATGGATAGTCAGATGGAGTTGTCTAGACGAAGCAGATGGATGTAACTAAATTGCGTGCAGATTTCGATTTTACAGTGTGGTAAAAGTGTCCGAAAATAATAATATGGACAAATTCTCTTTGTTATTTATCCCGAAATTTCTACAGAAAGATTGAGTTGTCTGTCAGATATGAAAAAAATAAGTTAATTTCAATACCACGAAATAGAATTCCACATGGTCTTCTTTCCAACCTATAAGCTTTTCTAATATATTTATGCCCTGGAAAACGTCCATGCAGTTCATCATTAATAAGTCAGTTACTTACGTATCTAATTATTTTTTTAGAAATAAATTTTGGTGACTTTTCAAATAATTTTATAGCAATAGTTTCAATCTATTACGACGTGTGAATAATCTTGTCAAAATAGTTTGTTTCTTTACATTTATGAATTTAATTAAGATTATTTGTTCGCTTATTTTTGTGCTGTGTATTACTGTTTAAATCATATCGTTTGTTTTTCAATATATTCATTTTTCCTAATGTTTATATAGTCAATTATCTCTTATATCTTATTTCTAAACCTTTGTGTCATCTTATTAATCAAATATTTACAGAAGAAAAATGCCCAAATCACTTCAAGATTGCTATTGTGAAGCCAGTTTATAAATGAATATAGTTTTAAAAAAACTAAAAAACACGCTTTTAAAGAACATCGAACTAAAAAGTTAAAAATAATTTTGCTGTAGTAGTAATTTGAACTGCGTCTTGGAGTCTACTCCAAGACGCAGTCCAAATTAAAAAAAACGTTCAACGAACGATGCAATACCCATACTTATTCAGAAAACGGTATAGATTCGACTCAGGCGTGTGCTGGAGTATTCATAGATTTGGCAACCATAAGCCATCAAAGGCGTTTGTTGATATTGAAAAAAACCAAGGAAATAGATTCACTTTATCAACTTTTTCAAATATAAGAAATTCTATATAATTCCAAACCAATCCCCAGTTGAGTATATTTCTTAGCCACTAAATGTGTTTTTCTATTAGAAATCATTCCGCTTGAGGAAGCCGTTATATAGCTATGGTGTTGCCTTTTAGAAATGTGTCAATAACTTTTCTAGATTCATTTATTTAACTAAAGAAATTCATGGACAAACATCCTTGCATACAGAACTTTAAAACAGCAAATGATGTATCACAGGCGCCAATATTTTTATTAAATTGTGAATTTATGGTATTAAAGAAAAATACTTGCCTTCAAAAACAGTTGATTTCCGAAAATTAGAACGTAAAATGTCATTTTTGTAGATGTCGACGAATAAATTGTTTAATATGTTTCAAGTTCAGAATATCAGATTTTCCAGCTTTCAAATTCCGTTATTGAAACCGATTTCAACAATTTGCAAGTGTAATTCAGTGGTATGAGGAAGGGGGCGAGCTAAAAGCCTCACTCACTTCAAAAATAACTTCAAAATTCAATCAATCGTCAACAACATTGCGTTTAACATTTAAAAGTCGATATTATGATCATTATGATTTGAAATACATTAAACTGGAAATTTGAAAAGAGAGTTCTCAGCTACGCCACTGCTAAAGTATTACGCGTGAGTCATCTATATGCAATTCGATAATCGAATGTCTACTATTCTCTTTTTTTAGGAAGATGACATAACTGCCACAGCCAAATATAAATTATGACCACGGAATAGTCTTGATTTACGATGATGATCGACAACTGAAGTTAGTCGTGTCTTCAATTTTATTGAACTGTATATGAAGCCAACGTACTGAAGTTCCACTTGAATGAAACTGGTATTACATAGCGAGATACAAACTTTTACACGGGAAATGGGACGTTAAAGCAAACAGCTAAAGTAGCCCATGAGGCCCATATTTATGAAAACAAATCAAAATTATCATCGAATTCAGTTACTTAAAAAAAACAATGTGTCACCACTTCAAGAACTAGAATACTATACAACCAATATATAAATAAATAAATTGGCTGACACAGAAAAACAAAATTAACTCAAAATTCATAACACTAGCAGAATCAATACTCCTGACCGCTCTGGATTCAACGATTCCGTACAGTTTATCTAGTCTTGTGTTTGTAAATCTTTTGCTGCAAAAATCCTCACTTGTTTACTTTGAAGTAAATGTTTATGAGGTAGCAAAAACGTATTTGAATTTCTGGAACTTCATCTAGCGTTTCCTAATATGACTAATAACCAGTCCGTACAAAGCTTGTTAAATCATCTGAAAATGGAACTTTTCACAGATGATGATCGACTGTATAGCCAAACATGCGCCAAACTAACTGACTGTTATAAGAAAACAAGTATATCTGAGGCACCAGTCAATCTAATAACAACACTGATGATCTTCAAACAAAACAACCTCTGACGGAAGCACCAAACTCTTACGAAGGTTCGAAGTAGATGAACGCTTCAATCTAGCAGACCACTATTATAATTTTCATGCAGTCATTATTCATTATGGTTTTGGCGTTGAATTTGGTCATTATTACGCCTTCGTCAAAGACACCAGGAAGTGTCTGGCGATGTATTGAAATTATTGAAGCCTCTGGAGCCACCCTACATTTTGTTTTATGAGAGAGAGGACATTGGCCGATCAAGATCTTCAGATGGTGTGGTGTTGCAGGTTTTTCCGGGTTTTCCTGCAGCTGAAAAAGCAAATGCGCCACTGGAATCAATTGAAGTCGCCCCGGAGCGAAAATTAATTTTGCTTGTTGTTTCATAATTTCACAAATAAAGGTTTTTTTTGTTTCTAATTTGTTCCTATTATGATTGAAGAAATTGTTTATACAACTAGATTTTGTTCTTTTCTACACGTTCGTAACTCTAAAACTCTTCAGGAAGACCTAAGTCGAGAAGGAAAATTAACACTTCCAAGGCCTTTGATCAAGTTTCAATCGATATTCTATTCAATAACTTACCTAATTACAGCTCCACATATCTAAAATTAGAATTTTTCTGGTCCTAACACCAGAAAAAAACATTAGAAAAAGTGTAAATGTTTCAATACAAAATCTCAGGGTTTCTTACTGAGATCCTTCCATTCTGAGATCTTTCTTCCTTAATTATATCATTAACTCAGGAAAAAAAGCACTACTGAAAACCTTTTTTCCTCCCAAATATCAGCCGAAGCTGTGATAATCTACGAAGATTTTTTCCTCACAATATTAGTAATTTGCTGTTTAGAATCAATAGAAAAATTGTATGAGTCATTCATCAAAAGTCAGATCCCATTTATTATGCACATTTATTTTGTGATTGCGATTAAGACACAAAATGAAATGTGTTTTTTCGCTTAAATAATAATATCGGGAAACAAAAAAATCAAAGCGTCAGGAAATAAATAAATTTTATTTTGAGCTATATACATAAAGGGGAAGGGACAATGTACAAAAATATACATCAAGAGACTAGACTAAAAAATTTCAACAAATTGTTATAAATTTCATTAACTGAATCCACCTCTCCGAGTGGATATATCGAAAATTAAATTAACATCAACAAGTAGGAAAAAAAACTTGAAAATCTTGCTACATTTCAATTATGAAAATGTATCCAGTGAAATTTAAAATTTTCGATAAAACAACTCTACGTTGTGGACTCAGTCGATAAGCGTTATATTACCTAAAAATAAGGATACCTTTGGGCCATACGCTGTATAGAATAATACAATTTACAGTCTTCAAATAAAATATTTACATAGATTTTTAAAAATTAATTTTCTTTCGAGTCTTTCGCCTTATCAGTTGGTTGCAACGATTTTCTAGACTGGTAGAAATCTGCAACAAAAAAAAAACATAAATAGATGAAATGAAAAATAAACTTTTCATAATTGTAGACAATGAACAGGGGAGTGGAAGAAAGATCAGTATTTATCAGTAATCTGACACAGAAAATTTCAATTATCATTATTATTATTATAACGATTTTTTTGTGATGTAACAAACGAACAATTCTATAAATTATTCACTCTTTATTGTTTTGATGCAGGTATTTACAAAGTCAAGGTTATATCAAATTACTTATATTTTTTGGGTGAGACAAAAATTGAATTTGTTGGAAATATCACATAACGTGAATAACCCAAAACTTGATCTGTATTCTCCTTCATAATATATTATTCGTGACCAACCTGGTGTAATATGATCTCGCATATTTCAGTTTTGGCACTTTGCAGATGTTGTTTCGATATAGGACCAGATGTTCGGGGTTCGAACAGATGAGCATTCCGAATTGGATTTTTGTCAACATACGTTAAATGAAATATAATTGTTTTAAGTTGGCGGTTTCTTCAAATACACTGAAAGAGAACATTCATACAAAAAATACAGCTTATTTTGAAACAAAAACCATATAATATTGGACAAAAAACGAACATCATGGATCATCTTCACATTTTCTTAAGTACCTTTCATCTATTGTTTTTTTTCGTTGTTTCCTTTTTCTGAAAGAGTTATTCAAAACAAAACAAATTTTATAAATATTACACACAAATATTTTTTATACCTACACCTAGAGGTCGCAACAGGTGACTTTTGAAACGACTTTGAATGATTAATTCAGTTTGGCTCATATACCTTTGATCACAATACCCATAATTTGTTTGAGGAAACATCTATACACAAAAATGTAATTGGTGTTCTGGTGAGCAAAATCATCGTTATGAGATCAATGCATTTGCCTCATATGTGGAAATATGACAAGATAATTTTATATATAATAGATTATTTGAGGTTTCTGTAAAATTGAAAATAACAATTATGAAAACGATTTGTTGAAACAAAGTTTGGCCACAAAGAAGGTTGAACCCATAAAAATATATGCCTCTTTGGTTTGGTGGCCAGAAATGTCGCAAGTTCTTAGATAATGACGCATCATTGTTATGAATTTATGCTTGAATCCATCTCCTTTGCATCAAGAAATGATGGGGAAGTCAAGAGAGAACCAGACAGAGAAATTTCGAAATATGTGGAGAAAATAACATTAAATGTGTTCAGGAGCCACATGACAACGAAGTACACGCTTAACACAAACTTTACGATTAAAATCAAAAGCTGTGAAGACTGAATGATGGAAAATGTTTCTAAAAACATGCTTGGTGGAAACGACAGAGTCAAACACCGAGTGTCAAACGAGAGTGAACCAAATTATGTTCGGGAACGCAATACCCCAATGAGGCAACAATGTTCTGAAAAAAAAAGTTAAAAGTTAAACTCCATGATGAGTTTGTTATGTATACATGAATTGATGACAATTAACCGAACTTGTTTTTTAAAATAAAGGGGATATCTGTCAAAAAT
>WOGN01008590.1:0-11216 GCA_015342105.1 Leptinotarsa texana
ACATTCACACAACGTTTCAATTGAGAGAGCTTTTAATCGCTGAATGGGCAAATGTACCTCAACAAGACATTGACAATCTCATTTTGTCGATGCACGAGATGAATGCTCTGCATTATCCTTTCAAAATTCATTAGTTGCTTCGACAATTACTTACTGAATATTTGGATTATTGAGCATTTCAAGAGTTGAATAACTTTTTTCGAGATTCAAGAGTGTTGAGAAAAATGAAACTTTCTGGTAACCTGAAGCGAATGCGTAGGGAGTAGTGCAGCAGCTGCAAGGCGTTATGCGAAAAAATATCCCATTCGGAATACATCAAATACACGACTATTTCTTTTTATTGATCGTCGTTTACGAAAGACTGGTAATAGTTGCTGGTAATAGTGGTCGTCCAAAAATTTATACAAATGATGATTTTAGAATTTCTCGAGGAAAACCCTGGAAGCAGTACAAGAGTAATAGCTTTTCAATTAAATGTTGATCACATGATGATTTGAAGAAGATTGAAATCTCTAGATATGGAAAATAAACAAAATATCAATTCCATTGAACATATTTTATTTACCGATGAGGCTCCCTTCAATAGAAATTGCATTACGAATAACCATTACGCACACATATGGGCCGAAGGAAACCCTCACGTAAAAATAGACTGATTTCCAAATTACTTTCAGAATCAATGATTGGGCCACATGTTGAATAATAATTTATTAGGATCAGTACTTCTTCCAAATAATCTAAATTGCGCAAATTACTCACAGTTCTTACAAAATGATTTACAGCAATACTTGGAAGTGGTAAATTGAGAAATAGGTTAGGTTAGGTTAGGTTAGTTCGAAAGTTAGTGGTTCTGTTCAACCCTACACCGCAACCCGCAAGGGTTTATTGTGGCTTGTGGCTTACACCTATTCACACTCGACCAAATAAACCTAGCTTCTTAACGAGGCAGAGCACATGCGTGCTCTGCTATTTCATCATTTTCCAAACAGAAGTGACACACACTGTCTTCCGACAGTCCAAGTCTCTGCATATGATGATTCAAATAACAGTGACATGTAAGAAGACATCGTTAATTAATCCCTACTGTAGTCCAACAACTGTTTAGTATCACAAAAAAAAAATTAGAAATAAGGCATATTTACAAGACCTAGCTCAGCGCATTTCGATAACGAAGTTAGAGAATATCTTTTCGGTTTGTACCCTGGAAGTTGGATTGGGAGGGGCCCGGACGCACTTATTTCTTAGCCAACCAGAAGTCAAGATCTTAACCCTATCTTCTGGTGTGTTATGAAAGAGGACGTGTATTCTTTTGGAATAATCAGCGAACAATAGCTGAAGCATCGAATCATTGAAAATGCAAATCGATTTCGTCAGAAGTCTATGATCTTCAAAGAAATTCTTTTTTTCTTCAAAACGGTGGCGAATATATATTGAGGAAAATGAAGACCACTGTAAACATTTATTTTAGGAACACATTTGTAGGTACATATTTTTGTACCTGAAAATAACATGAATACTCATGTATTATAACTTACTTTTAGTTAAATTATAAAACAACAATGAAAATGCACTCCGAGGGGCGACTTCATTGATTCCAGTGGCGCATTTGCTTTTTCAGCTGCAGGAAAACCCGGAGAAACCTGCAGCACCACATCATCTGAAGATCTTGATCTTCCAATGTCCTCTCTCTCAAAATTTTTTCTGCAACTCGATAAAAACTGGTTTTTCGAAAAAGTGCTACGAACTAAAAAACTTAAAAATGATGTAATGATGATCAATCGTTGTCAGAAATGTCATTTTGTAGTTGTTGAAGCTGTTTGTTGCTATAAGGAACTATAAGTGTTGAACAGCCAAATGAAGAAATTTTTAAGGAACCCGCATCTGTATAAAAACTTGTTTTCGAAAAAATAGTACGTGACGAAAAAAATTCAGAAATGATGTATCAAACCAATGTTGTCACAATACTGATTCAATTATAACGGATAGAAAAGTTTGATAGGTTTTAGGGTTTTAATACCCCCCTAAAATTGTTATGGGCTGAACAGATTTCGTGGTTTTATATGAAAAGTATGCTCTTACTTTAGAAAAGCTTTGCATTATCTTGATAGTATCAGTTATCCAGGGAGCCTTTGGTTTACTAACAGTTTCTTCTACGTTATCCGAAATATTATGCAACGACATATTCAAAATATCTTCGCGAAAGTTTCCATTATCAAAATTTTATAAACCCTGTAAGTAAAAAATAGTTGTTTTGGTTTGGGGCTCTCGTAGATCAATTCAGAGTACAGTAGAAAATGACCAGTAATCTCATCGTCGTGCATTCTATGAAATTATCATCAATCAACCCAGGATCGCTATGCTATGATGTCAATTGTTCACCCTGTCTGGGAAACTGTTCATCAAAGTGAGATCGAAGGCTTAAAAAAATTTAAGAAATCAGACGTGACGTTTGTAGTATTCAATTAACTGATATCGATATACCCTGCCAGTGTGATTTTATCTACGCATAGTAATGCGAACGAAATAGCTCCATTCGGAGCCTCACTGCAATCCCCCTACCTGGAATCGCTAATTTCAAAACCTACCCATGATTGCTCCAGGACGGTAGCATTCTTATTCATTGGTATTATCAAAAAAACGATATTTGTTCGAGATGGTATCCTCACGTCTACCATCTTATTGCCCCCCCCCCGTTTTTTTTTGGAACGAGTCAACTCAAGAAACTGAACATTGGGATGATGAAAATAATGCATGAATAATTTATTTTGTAGTGAAATTGACAGATGAAACATTCAAGATGGCAACTGGGCGCCATCTGGGAAAATATTCAATGGAAAGGGGGGTCTTGTGACCCCCTGACAAATGCTTCACAACCCTAGAATGTAATGTCAATATCTTCAACTACTACAAAATTGCGGAACTTTCAATGATTGCCTGAATATAATATGAGGAAATAAGCTTGAGGTTAGTTCAGAAGATGCTCGAAATGGTTGCCTTGAACTTCTTGATATATGGACAGCCTATCCGATATTTCACGTCGAACATTTTAGAACACAGTAACGTCAATATCTCTACAAATATTTATTATTCTCTACCGTATATCCAATATTGAAGCAGGTTCAGTTTCGTACATCTTCTGCTTTCAATAGCCCTATAAAAAAGTCCAAAGGTCTCAGACCGGGCGAGCGGGCTGGCCATTCTGCAGGACCTCGACCGCCAATCCAACGATCTGCAAAAGTAGTACACAAATAGTTTCTTACTGGTCTGGAGTAATGTGGTGGTGCTCCATCCTGTTGGAATACAATATCCATATCGAATTCATTAGGATTCGTTTCGACGATTTCAGTGATGAGAGGGTCAACAGTAGTTTCCAGGATATTCAAATACAGTTTCCCTGTTAAATTTTGATTAATAAATAGAGGTCCTACAATATGGTTTTCCAATATTCCTGCTCAAACGTTAATTTTTTATGAATATTGTGTATGTGTTTCCCGGAAAACGTGAGGGTTGGTGTCACTCCAATAACGGTAATTTTGTCTGTGAACATTGTCGTTTGAAAAAATGAAAATGGACGGATGACATGGGGGCTTTTTATTATGTATACGTTATGTTAGGTTAGCGTCGCACCGTAAATGAAAATCGCCTCAATTTTTTCTTCCAATGAACGAGAATTGACCATTTTACAGATTGTTGACGTGATTGTAACTGAACCATGATGATCATCGTCGTACTGCCATTTTTTGTCGTTTCAAGATGGCGACCAGCCGCCATCTTGAAAGTTTCATCTGTCAATTTCACTTCAAAATAAAGTAGTCATGCATTAATTTCATTATTTCAAATTTAAATTTTTTGAGTTGACCTGTTCAAAAAATAAAAGGTGGGAGCGTACATTAAAGAAATGCCCTGTATAATGAAATGGCTTTCAGTAAATAACAGAAGTACTTTGAGTGTACTAACAGTAAGTGATGTGCATGACTCAAAAGTGTTCCTAAAATAATCCTTATCTACTAAATTTAGAATATTAAAAATTATTTTCTGAAAATCATCCAATAGAGTATGTGAATTATACAAAAAAATCAATGATTGCTGTATTGAGAATTTTGGACGCAAGCAAAGTAACATAGAGAAATGATTTCAATACATTTTCGAAATTAGATGCGAATAGATTTCAAGGATCATATACAAACAATTTGAAAATTATTGCATGTTATATATCTTCGCCTTATTCTTCGATTTATTATTATTTTATGCAGCTATACGTGGGCTTTTGACTCTGTTATACCTATATATCGAACGAAAAATTGAGTAAATCGAATATATCATAGGAAAGTTCTGACAATGTCATTGCTCCCGATATACCTCGAAAAAATTATTATCGTCTGTGTTGCATTTGATCATTGCGTGATATGTAAAACACTCAGAATCTTGGGAAATTAATGCGACATTGTTTTTTCGATGAATCACTTTTAGAATTCCCAACTTTCGATTTGTTAGTGACTTCAGTAAATCCCAGTTCGAATCCTATTTGGTGACATCAGATATTTTTCGTAACAACAAGCTTCTTGGGAGAAAAAGCTTTTCGAATCTCTACTTCTCTTTATTTCAGATAGAAACTATAGAAAAAAACCTTCTCGAAGCAACTATTTTCACATGAACATTGAGTTATACGACACAACTACTTTCAAATGAATATTGAATAGACAAAAATAAATTATCCAATTCATTCCGTACTACATTCATTCCTAACAGAATTGAAGCCGATGTGATTCATAGGATTAGTACACAATTTAGTATGATGGCTTCCCAGATATTTCAAATACCTATACCTCGAAGCAGCTATAGAATATTGTAAACTATCGGGAATCTAGTACACTGCTTTGCTGATCTATCCATGTAAATCTTATCAAAACGTTCCATATCATATTGAAGATCTGAAATGAGAGTATAAGTTAATGTTGAACAAACTCAGGTGTCTGTTTTTCCTAACAAGATAAATATATCTATGCCAGGCATAATATTATCAGGGTATAAAACTCCGCTGGTTATGTTAATTGTTGCGTGTCTAGTTGGAAACCAATATGTACATTACTTGGATCTAGAAAGTTATACAGACATCAACAGCTTTTAATGAGTTACGAAAATCAAATTAGACCGTGTTTTCAATATTGCATTTATATACCTATCTCCCCGTCCCCATAGGTGTTCTTTGAAGCTGTACCATGAGAGAGTACCAATGACCCAATTAGGGGCCGTAATGATATTTAATGTTGAAGGATAGTTAGGAACATATTTCTATGTTATAAGTACTTTCTATCGAAGTGCATGTAAAACATCATTTTGGGGTTCATCTCAATACATCTCCTACAACCCTCATCAATAACTCTTCTTTTTGAAGATTGGTGACCTTCTGGGATAGACTTCTCGATATTTTTTACTTGAAAATATAATTTACGAAAATTTTAATATTGCCGTATAACGGTTTAGTGTTGGGATACAACTAATGATATTCATTACAACACCAAAGGTTTCAAACAGTGCATCACAAGTAATAGTCTGGGTGACAAGATCCTTTTTTTGAAACTACTGTCCAAGAGCACCGAAAATTATGAAGGGAAAGTTATAAATAATTTAGTAAAGAAAAAGGAGAGGTTTGGATTTCTGCGAATATCTAGGAAAATATTACAGACACCCACAATTTGAAAAAAGATCCTTAAAGAGGAGGGAATTTCCTAAAAAAAAGTCCTATCTCCCAGAACTCTATCACCAATATTTATAATTTTGATTTGGAGATGAAAATAGCGCTGAAAGCGCTAACTGATACGGACCTTTTGATAATAAAAATTATTTTAACCCAAAAAATTACATTATTAGGAAAAACAAATTCACATACCTTCTAGACACTCGAATAAACGAAAATCCATGGAAAAAGTCTTTTTCATGTGATTATTTTATTAGATATACTTTAGTTGATCAAATGATTTTTACAAGTTTTGAATTTACGTAAAAACCCTGATAATTTTCAAACTAAAAACCTCAAGTTTTGTTTACTTCTTGGAGCTTTCCTTGAAAGCCTTCAAAAAATATTTCCGTTGGAAAAATTGAATAAATTTGATTTTCCACTCTGATATTGATAATCAGAGAGGTTAAAAAGTCAAAAATTAAATAAAAGCAATGAAAACATTTTTTTCAATATTCAAATTTATTCGTATCTTTATTATTTCAAATTACATAAAAATGTTTTTTCATAATTTTTAGCTCTATTTGTATTGCTTATAAGATATTTGAATTTTTTTGGGGTATTTTTATCAGTGATGATTCATTGCTTAAAAAAGCATTTGTTGATTAACAAATTTTTTTGCTACTAAATATGAATACAAAGGAACATTTTTTTATGAATCATAATTTCTATTTATCTTAGATTTTCTGAAAGAATGAACAACTTGTTTTAAATAGATACATTATTACGAGTAAAAAAAGAAAAAAATTAAAAAAAATTAAAAACTGAGGGAAACTTTCTTACACAAAAAGTGACACATGGTTTTGTGTTTTTTTGTAGTATATATCGTTATAATTAATTTGTTTAAAAAAATTGTTCATTACATAAATGAAGAAAATATAAATCAGAAAAGGATTTTTATCGGAATATCAAAGAGAAATAGACATTATCATTTTAAAAAAATCGTTCCTCAATTTTCATATTTAGTAACAAAAAAAATTGTTAATCAACAAATGCATTTTTGAGCAATAAAAAATAATTTCAAGAACTGATTCTGTTTTTAAAAGTCATAATATTCATCACTGATAAAAATCCTCCTAAAAATGTTTAAATATCTTATGAACAATACATTTGTATATACATTTTTTTTTTGTACAAATAGAGCTAATAATTATAAAAAATCGTTTTTATGTAACTTAAAATAATGAGAATATGAATGAAGTTGAATATTGAAAAATATTTTTTTTTCATTGCTTTCATTGAATTTTCTTTGATTATTAATGACAAAGTGGAAAATCAAAATTTTTCAATTTCTCTCAAGAAAAGCTCCAAAAAGTAAACAAAATTTGAGGTTCTTAGTTTAAAAATTATCAGGGTTTGTATGTAAATTTGAAACTTGTAAAAAGTTAATCAATTAAGTATATCTAATAAATTAATCATGGAAATTTTTTTAGTAAATTTAAGGTTCTTTATTCAAATTTCAGATATATTCCGAGATATTTTTAAAAAAACCGAACGCCCCTTTTCACTAAATTGTTTACAACTTTTGCAATTTTTTCAAGCCCCTCTTGAAATTTTTCAAAAAGTTGCCAAAGGTCATTCAGAATCGAATGAGCCCTGGATCATATTTTTTTGTGCCCTTGGACAGAAGTTCCAAAAAATACGGTTTCCAGACTATGCGGGGATTTATATATAAAGTGAATCGCCACTTTCTCACAGGCACTGATCCTAGAGCAGTATTCGTGTATCTTCATTGAAACAAACACTATTGCTAGTAGCGACAAAACCAGTTCCTCTACATCCCCAGTACTTTTGAAATCATATTTTTTAGATTTCTCTGATGATTGCTTTTTTATATATATTAACATTTATTTTTTTCAGTTATCAAAACATCTTATCAGAACCCCCTTTCTTCCCTTTTCCATTCAAATTGTCACCTCGGTGACTCAGCTTTTTCATCACAGAGTGAAAGCCAACAATAGGTACTCAAAATTTCAAAATTTTTGGGTTTGAATACAAATTCTTGTTCATTTTTTTTACACTGAAGTATACACTTAAAATCTACGATATAAATATCAGTTGTTCTCATCTTTTCGAAGCTCAACGTTATTCAATAAATAACAGTTTGAAAAAACTGAAAGAAACAGGCTTTGACAGCAACACAAACTAAAAAATAAATCGTAACTAATTCAAGAGTGTCTTCAACAAGTCCTATGGATTGATGTAACTAATGACGAAAGTCATCAGCCATATTGAACACAATTTTGAATTAGTTTCGAATTATTTTATTTTTTTTTGTTTGAGTTGCTATTAAAACGTATTCTTCAGTTTTTTCAAACTATTATTTATTTTCCACTTCCTTATTTAGTTTGCTATTTCAAGCCAATTTATTTTAATATAAAATGTGTAAACATGCGCAGACAGTGTGGTTTTCTCACTTCCTCTCATACAGGGATTATGTGAGGATATTATTTAATGCTGGCGATCCTGATCAGGATGATGATATAAACTTATAAATGAAATTATTGTATTGTCGCCGATTCTTGATAAGCGTACAAAGTTCAAAATAAATCTGTCCGTTTAAAGTTAGTCAAAATCGAGTCCAAACAAGTCGGTTACAAACAAACATATGAAGCTACTAAAAGCGTGTTAAAAATGGTAATTATAATTTTTAGAATATTACTGATACCGAGATTATGTCAACAATATTCGAAATTTTGAATGAAAAAATTCATCAAGTCAAATACGAACAGGAAGAAGTTTTTTGGCAAAATAAAAAAGTGTATCGGTTATTTATAAACCAACTCAATATCCTGATGAGAGTTTGATGTTTCGTTATATCTTCAACTGATGAGAGAAATTTCGTTACTAAAGCTCTTTTCATACGAATCCCGATTTGTTGTGTTCTTTATCAATCCGGCGGATGACAATTACGTTGAAGTACAGTGTCGTGTTCATACTTGGTATTTTTTCTATTTTTAGGATTCACCATCGTTATCAGTCGATATTGTCCATTTATCAATGTGAATTGAAACAGGAAATTATTCCACAAGAATTTATCTTCACCTACACGTAAATGAATTGCATGTTGGGGTTTCCTTGATGAAACTGATTTCCTTTCCTACACCCACGTTTTTCTTTTCTGTGAATCACGAATAATTGAATGTATATCTATCTGTGGTATTATCCAAGTATCAATCAGTGATTATTTTTAAAAATAAACGTAAGATCGTAATATGATGACTGCGCATAGTTTGGAGTAACCAAGGATGAATTCTCTTGTTCTCTTGTTTAGTATAACTATACCAACATCTCTTTGAAACTCTATATCCTCTTATTTTCTATCTAGCCTCTTCTTCTTCTAATTTTCAATGCATTCATGGAATAGCTTCGCTTCCTCTGGTCTCTTTCAAAACTTGCAGATCCTTTCTTCGAGGTGCTAAGGTGCTAAATTGCAAATGATGTGAATCTACACTACTCTTCCACGTCACATTGATAGTTGATCCAATAATACCTATATCCAATTCGTGCCATATTATTGATGCAGAAGTGTTTGCCTGCTCGACTTTTATGGAGTTACTCCGTCAATTTATTCACTTGTTGATCCAATTTATTGTTCATCTCCTTAGTCCTCTGTTTCATTTGTTCAATGAAATATTTTACGAACTCCACCTCGACCATTGTATACTCCTTCTTATTTTTGTTATGTTTTTTCGGATATTTGAATACTAAGGTTTGGTTTGATTCAGTCCATGTGCTGAACTAACCGTTTCTCTAGTTCTTCTTGATCACGTCTTCTCTCTGCTTCTTACTGCGAAAGATGTTTAGCAACTGGCCCATTTTGTTTTCTCTTCTCTGTTCTTGTTCTTCCCGTTCTCATTTTCAGTTCTTGTTGTTTCAATTGTCTTTTCTGATCCGGGAACAACATCCGTAGCAGCCTCACAAAATCCACAACAACAATATCCGTAGCAGCCTCACAAAATCCAAAACACAACGTGGATTGCGATTCCAAGAGTTCCTTTTACCGGACACCATGTGAGTGTGGCTATTCCTATATCGGTGAAACAGAGAAGTCGCTAAAAAGACCGTATTGACAAGTACAAAAAAACGCCCAGTGAAGAGAAACCAGCGAATCTAAAATACCAGAGCATGTTTGGACATGTTTAACATCAAGTGGCCATTCAGTAGTTCAGACACGTGGGTCATAAGTGACCCACGTGTCTGAACACACAATTTCTACTGACTTAAGATTTTCACAATGGCCTCATGCTGCTCGTAGCAGGCCTAGCATCACGTATCTATTGTAGACACTTGCGTCAGTCAGAAGAGGCTATAAAATTGTTTATAGTTATCAACCTTGCTTTTATGAAACAACTATAAACAAACGAGAAGTTTGATTACTTTTCATTGTGCATTTTGTATTTCTGATTATTTTTGTGACTGATAAACTTTGGTACAATATTTGAGATATATTACAGGTGGTATTGGATTGGAAAATAGAAATTGTTAGTATTTACCATTTATTGCATGACATCATGAACTGTACAGATTCGTTTTTGTTACTATTTCATAGATTTCTGACTCATCTTCAATTACTTTTTACACCTTCAATTTTATTTTCAGTCACAAGGAAAATAAGTGACTGAAAGATACCAACTTGTAGGATTTATTGTATAGAACTTCATAAATCATTTTGTTGATGTGAACTCCATTATGGGGAAGATATGAAGTGCCATTTGTTTGTTCTTACTTTTCAAAATATTAGCTGAATGCAGATATAGTAAAACCTTCTGAGAGAATAAATATTATGTCAAGTAATTTACATCATTGTTTTCTTCCAGAATTGTGAAACCCTCATAAATATGAAATTAGTGTGTACTTCGCTTGATATGTTTTAGTAGTTATTGAATTGTACTCGAGGCATTAATAAACATAACAATTATTTATGAAATCATTTAAATTATTCAGTAATTATCGTGGTATCTAATAATCTTTAAACACCTATAGTAGTTTAAATTGAAAGTTGCATATTTTCAGAGTGTCTATCTCAAAATTATTTCCAGTTTGACAAAAAATTCTATTCATGCAGTGAAACACTAATAACAGGGAACCCTTTAAGTCCCTTGCTGGCGGAAATTTTCATGGATAACAAAGAGTATGAAATTCATAATAGTCAGTTAGCTAACAGTTTTTTGTACTTATACAGATACGTAGATGATATCTTAGTATGTTTTACTGGTACAGTTAGGCAATTAAGCAAATTCATTGAATATGCCAATTCCATCCACCCATCAATAAAATTCACCACTGAGAGGGAGGTAAATAATTCAATAAATTACCTTGACTCAACCATTACGAAAAATGACAATAAACATTAATTTGAAATTTTTCACAAATCATCGTACACGGACATTATCATATACAGGCTGATTCACGGTGGATGGCACATTAGACGTTTCTGGTGAACCAGACAACGGATCACTTTGAAAATTCAATGGAG
>WOGN01008591.1:0-11216 GCA_015342105.1 Leptinotarsa texana
CTGTCGAAAGCGCTCGCAGATAAATAATAGAAGATATAAAGCTTCAAATCCTTTGTGAAATTTAAATTTAATATTAAAATACTGAAAATAAAGGAAAACTAGTTGCATCAATCAAAATAACATATATATGTTGTAGTATTTGTAACTAATATTATTTTTTCTATTCATTAAATGCTTGGATAATTCCGAGCATACATATTTTATTGTTATGAAGTTGGACTGTGACTTTGTCATTCCAATGTTAAATATGTTTTTGTGTATTAGAAAATAAAAAAGAAATTCCTGTGAAAATTTTCAATAATTACCAAACGAGCAAAGTATTGCAATAAATGAAGATAAGCACATCTACTCCAATTTTATATGAACTGAATGAAATAAACTTCTATAATCGAAAATAAACTCTTTGTAAATGATCAATTAAACATTTTAATGGATTTTGTATGCTTATTTCCCGCGTGGACTCCAGTTTTTGATTTTATAATATTTTCTAAAGGCAAAAAATCTCAATGCATTTGCCTATATTTCATTCATGAACAAACCGTTGCCACAGCTCTGAGTCTGAGAATGAGTTACATAAGATGTAAAATACGGTTCACATTCACTGAATAGTACCTAATCGATATCACAATGCCTATGGCCTCAAAAACAAATATAAATGATCACAATTCTCACCAATGCGATGATATACCATGATTATTGAATTAAACAACTGTAGTTTACTACTATCAAAAAAAATGTGTCATAGGTTGAGCACCAAAGTGGTGATTCAACTAAAGGATTCCTTTATTGAGGTTATTTAATGGGTACCAGTTACTCAAGTCTGGAGCAACTGAGAAGGGCTAAAGAATCTGGCAGATGTCCAAATGTTTTCAACAAATTACAGTATGCAGCCTCGTTTCAGTACTATAGAAGAAAAGGTGGTGAAACTGTCAGTAATGGCACAGACAGGTATTCCTGGGTCTCCAGGAATTTTACAAACACTTACATCCAAGAGTCACAAAAGAAATAGTTTGCAGCTCTCCCAGCTAGTCAAAAATACAACTTTGGACTTTCAAACAATCATCAGATTTTCGATTTTCAATTATAACAACGATAGAAAAAACCTATGAAAGAAAAACCTCTGTAAGAGACAATACTATCCTTAGACACAAGAGTACTTATTTTCATATCCACAAAGGAATGTATTCAACACGTGTAATTAGAACCGGCCACGCCGAAAGAAATTTACAATCTCTCAGTATTATTTATGCTAATTCAAATCCCCAATTATTATAGGGTTCCAAAATTTTCCGTTCCAGGAAAAATTTTAATAACTGCAAAATAATGAAATACACGATTTCCTTTTTTCAATTATATTCACTGTGGACTGTTTATGATCTCCTCACAAAACTGAATCGATAGAACTTTTTTTTTTGCTAAACAAAATTATTTAATTGAAGACACCTTATTACTTATAACGAGCATAACAACTCAACATTTGATGAAATAATGAAAAGAGTGTTAACTTAATAATCGAATATAGTTGCAAAATAAAAAGAGCACTAAAATCAACCCAGTTAGGATAAATGATTAATGATACTTATTATTAGTGGTGGCTCGACATATGAATTTCTTCATACCATCATCTCTGTTATGTTTCTTATGAAATATGATATTTATTGTTCACATCGATTTCGATTGTGAATCAATAACCTACAATTATATTATATTATCATATATTAAAAAGCTACCTAACTTCAACTTATTTTTGTACCTAAATAATATATACAAGTATTCTAACAATGAGTTACGGTATTACAAGTATTAAATCACTTTAGACTATACCACCTTTCATAAAATCCTTAATGCAACACCGTTTTACAATGAATATAGTCAACCAAAACCAATCAATAAATATTCAACGTGGTTATGAACCCATTGAAATTAATCAAAAGCTAAATGGTAAGTTAAGCTTACATTAATAATATCACACTCAAATTGGTTAGGCCATTTACATAAATGCATGAACAGATGAACAAATAACAATTTTAAAAATCATTGTTTTGGTCTCATTTGAGTTGATAGAGATATCCAAATATAGATTTTCTCAATAATCTTCTGCATACAGACAACAATGAGTTACACTTTTAACTATGAATATATCATTTTGATAATATTCGAGATTTGGGTATTTAAAGAGATTTAAACAACTTCATTAAGTGATATTTTTTATAAAAACTCATCATAAGAAGCAGATGAAAGAGACAATCAGCTATTTGACATCATTGATAATATACAATTGCCAAAGCATATAATCTGAAATAGAAAAAATCTTAAAGATAAAAAAATCATAATTTATTGTATAAAATATGTACAGTATCACATTTGAAGTCTTAAAAAGGTATCAACCCAATTGAAAATATTTGATATTAATTAATTAAGCAATAATGAAATGTCAGAAAACATGTTGATGATTAAAAAAAAAAGGTTAAAATAAAAGTCTGTCGATATTCACTCATTAAATTAAAATAAAATCACCTGTATTTACATTATTTACACTAAGTACGAAAAACTACATGATAGGATGAATATGAAATTAAATATCATTCAATCAAAGTCTAATTACGGGAAAAAAAGATTCTGGTTTTCTTCTTCTTATGGGGAGGAAGTTCATCCATCTCACATCCACTGCAAGAAAATAAAAATAAATTAGATATGTCAAAAACAAATGTTTTTCAAACCTTACACTCTACTCACTAAGATGTAAACCATACTCGTCTTCTAGTAGAAGCATATATTCTTCGAATAGTCGAATTTAGAGGTCTGCTTTTGTTCAACAATTTATTTTCTCTTAAATAAAGTAAATATATCATTTGTATTGAATATTGTCTAATTGATTAACTTTTAGAATCCTTTAAAGTTCGATGGTGACATTATCATGTTGAGTATAAAAAATCGTTTCAGTGTTTTACTATCGAAATAGTTATAAATGAAATTGAGTATCAGCCGACTAACATTTTATATTATGCCTTGGTAGAGTCACACTTGTTAAGTAAAATAAAAGTTTGGGGCTCATGCAGTAATGAATGTTTTCCAATCATTTACACGTTACAGAAAAAACACATATTTTAACAAAGGGAATGGAAGTGATTCACGTAAGTCACTCTTTATTAAACAGAAAATACAATCATTACCTTCATTATTTACTTTTAGCAAGTCTCTTACAAAAAAGTCGATATCACTTCATAAATAGATCAAAAGTAAACTAAATAGTCCTAGCTTGTTTTCAAAAATACATTTCCAAGTGACATTTCGTAACACCAGACATCGTCATACTTTTCATACTCAGTTCCATCGAATCTACTATAGTTATAATAGTTGCCTGCCAGGTATCCGAAAACTAACAAATAAATTCAATCATCTCAATTTTTACTTCATCTCTAGCACCTAGCTCAAATTGCATGTCACTTTACTAACTCCTCACTTGACTTATCATTTGGGGTAACTTCAGCAAGAACAATAATAATTCACTGGTAAAAAAAGAGTTTGGCTTTACTTCACCGTCTTCATAAAAAATGTGTACAACTCTATGTTCATACAAAAGCAGTTGTTTCGAAAGTACTCTTTCTTTCGTGTAAATCAATGTTTATATGAAAGTATGTAGTTGTCTGTCGAAAGAGCTTTTCTTCCAGGTTTTGCCTGGAAGTAGATAGATAGATAGATAGGTAATTTTATTAATATCCATAAATCATTTACATGACATGAGATATGTCCACTGGTAGTCATAAAGATATGCTAAATATAATAGTTGGAATAGTCAGGTATTTACATATAACAACAGCAAGTAATTGATGGAACATACAATATACAATTATAGGTCTAGAGTTGGATGCCAACTATTTACAAAACTTGTTGAAAATATAAAATAAAATGTACATTTAAAACATATTAAAAGTGTTCAAAATTTGTCTATAGTGTCTATAGGTCATTGGATGTAGTTCTAATATTCAACTCAATGTATTCAGTTAGTGAATAAAAGGAGTGATGGAGCAAAAAATTCTGTAGCTCAAATTTGATTTTTTTTTAGTTTTTTGCTGATTTTATGCATTCAGGAAGCAAGTTTTAGAAGTAGCTTCCAGCATACAGGAGAGAATTTGTGTATCATGTTTTGTATAATTGTTTTTATATCTAGTATTGTGCTCATGAAGATCGCTATTTTTTGTAAATTTATCTTCATTATTAAATGTATAAATTAATAACTTTAAACACACGGGAACGTTGGAATATTTTCCTGTTTGAAAGTATTTCTACAAGATTCGTTATAATCCATGCCAAAAATGAGTCTTATAAATCTTTTTGTGAAGTGGTTTCTGTGAAAGTTCAATTTGAGACTAGTAAAACCATAATACAGTTTATTAAGGTTTTTACATATGTTATCAATTTGACTGTTGAAGGTTAATTTGTAATCCAGCTCCATACCAAGGAATTTGATGCTTTCTGATGCTAAGATATCAGTGTGGCCTAAGTTGAACTTCATGTTGTTGAAGTGTTTTTGAAGACTACTGAATTGGATAAGGACCATTTTTTCCATATCATTAATGAGGTGATTTCTCTCACACCATCTAGTGAAGTTCTGCACTACTAGTTGTATATCATTCATCAAATCAAATGTATCGTTAGCAGTTAATATAATTGTTGAATCATCTGCATAAATGAAGACCTGCCCTTTGTTAATGTGGAGAGGTAGGTCATTAATATAAAATAAAAACAGCAGAGGACCCAATACTCCACCTTGAGGAGTCCCAAGGGAAATATTTTTTCCTCTGAAAGTTCTTTATTGACCTCAACTTTTAGGGTTCTACCGGTCATGTATGAAAAAATAAAAGATTGTATGGGATATCGATTGCCCATCGCTTCTAATTTTATCATCAATAAGTATGGATTGATGGTGTCAAAGGAGCGGGTGAGGTCAAAGAAAAGTCCTACTACATATCTATTTTTATCGATATTTTCATAGATATACTGAATCATATCTGTTGATGCGGTCTCTAACTTTTGAAGAGCAGTCGAGTATACATATCATTCTATAGTTTTCTATACAATGTGTGTCTCATTTTTTAAACACTGGGATAGTTTTTGTGTAACTGATAGGTTCACAATTGTGGCCAATTCACTTGCGATTTCTTCGTCACAGTCTTTCAATAATAAAGGTGGCATCTTATTGATCCTTGCAGAGTAGTTCTTTTTTAGACCCAGGATAATGTGCTTGATATCACAATCGCTAATAGGTTTGAAGAACATGCTTTGTGGAGAGCTTACCTCATTTATTGTACAATTAGTTTGAGGCAAGTTGAGAGAATTTATTTTTCTTTCCACTGAGGTTGAAAAATAATCTCCAGATTTGCAACTTCCTGTTTGTCGAAAAAAATTTTCAAGTTATAAGTTAAAGTTAGGTTTTCCTTTTCGTTTTTGTTGGTATCTTTTTTCATTTTTACCAGATTCCATAAGGTCTTTGATTTGTTATTAGAATTGTTTATTAGGTTAGAGTGATATAATTTTCTTTTCAGAACATATTTTTATATTGAGTTCCCTTTTCATTTGCTTATACTTTTCATTCAAACAGCAGTCACGTGCTCTTTTCCTTTCACACACAATATTGTAGTTTTATAGTAAAATACATTTGAATAACATACAAATTGCAATTGAAATAAATCAAACAAGACAAAAGTACAGAACTCTATAAACAAATTAGGGTAAAATTATTTAATTAAAGATAATCCAATTCCACTCAGTAAAATCACAGATCACCAATGAAAAAATTCGTTGATTGAGTAATAACTTTCCTATATAAGTATATCTTTAATTTTAGTTTAAAAATTATAAAACCTAGGTGCGTAATAATTTATAGAATATTGGCTCATACAAATTAAGGAGCTATGAGAGCTGCATTTCTTATGTCATAATGATGAATGTCAATAAGCGTCAAATGGAACACCATCACGAACACTTTCTGAAAATATATAAAGTCGAGCAATTTGATAGTTATAATATTATAACACAACATCAAAATGTATCAACAATACTATCATTGTTTTATCGACAAAGTTAAAAATTTTGAAAATAATGATAAGCTCTCATATTAATTATTTACCTACGAGATTCAATGATGTTTTGTGTTGAGTAACAATCTACGTTATCAATAATGCGTCTCCTGAACAAAACATTATTGAAATCTGAACATCTATTAATCTGATTCGAATTTATATCACCCATAAATTTTGATTCAAGTCTATATTGAAGAAGTTTAATGTTGAAAAAAATATATTTTTGGGGTTATTTATGTTTCAACTATTAAACAGCTACATATATATTTATAAAACTCTATATTTATAGAAAGTGCTCTTCTAGTCTAACTAGAACCGAATAGCCATGAACCGAATATGATTTCATTGCATTGTATTTAATCATTTTACTTCAATACACTCCATGTGAAGTTTTTAAAAAAAGTATCATAAAGTAAACAGATTTTGTTTCTAAAGCCAATATCAGAAGTCCTTCACCACTCAAAGATACAAGTAAATCTCCAAGGAGGGTAGTGAAAGGTGATCGGTCTGCGAAATCAGTTCCAGTAGCGCCACCGACATTGCAGAGATCAAATACCTTTCTAAAAGATGAACCTACTGTTTTGGGTAAGGTGATTTAAACATTCCCTAGTCTCTATATTCCTAGTCTTTACTGTTTTAATTTTGATCTCGTAATTTATTTATGTATTTTTTTAAACATTCCTTGTAATAATTACTTGGTCTAAAAAAAATTGGAGATTTGTGTAAATAAAGTTATGTTGGTTTTTTGTTTTGTACAAATGAAAGTCATATGTTTTTAATTAAGCTTTAAAGTATTTTGTACACTCAAACAAAATAGTATTTCATTGTTTATGTTAGTTTTAGGGACAACAAATATTGTTTTGATATTTTGTACTGATTTATATGTTGAAAAGTTTTTTGCTTACTATTAAAGGTATAGCATAGAAATATTTGTGCTACGATAAATTGTTTTCAAATGAATCGTAATGTATTTCTTAAACAGAAGTAAGTAAGGATCAATATGATAGTAGATTTTTTCAAGTTTCAAAATTCCTTTGATATGTTCAGTTTTGCAGAAAACTATATTTTTCTGATAAATTGTTAGTAATACAAAAGATGTAATTATATATACACTATATGATAAATAAGTGTACCTAGTTCTGAATGAATGTTCTTTGTCACTGACAATTGATGAAAAAGCTTATCCATGGTTTATTCCAAGCTGTAGCCATTCATTAGCCATATACATGTATTATTCTAAGTTTCAACAAGATTTTGGAAAGTGACTAAACATGTTCTGATGTGTTACCATGCAGCACCAGATGTTGCCTAACAAACCAGTGACTATACATATTTAATGTACAAATTGGAAACATTTCTTCAAATTCGGACAGCAGAATATTTTTCTAGTAACTTGCAAGAAGCAAGTCGTGAATTTTAATCATAGATTTTAAATGTAAATATTGCAAGTGTCACAAGATTGAATTCACTAAGTTGACTGCAAGATATGACAATTCTGCAAGAATAGTAGTTTCTTGTGACTTGCAATTTTTGACTCGTTAAAAACGTATGCATGAATTCCTCTCAAAAATCACTCTACTTTCTCAAAATACTCAGTTTACTGTTTATGATTAATTAATGTTTCTTATGTAAACACTCAAGACTTGAAAAAATAATCCGTAGAAAGTTCCCATAAATGAAATTTTTTCAACTTTCCTTCATGAAAAATGACAACCTATTCATGAAGAAACTAAATCCATATAAATAAAATATGCTCAGAAAAGCAAAGCATTACTCAGTTAGAGATGTAATATTGTCCGAAAATGACATGGATAGTATTAACACAATTTGATTAGCATTTTGAAAGTCTGACTTCTCCCACTACTCTATTTCTTGTATTCTGTTGTTTGTGATGGAATGAAAAGAAGCATCTGTAAGAGATCGAGCGTGGTTTTTTGCCGTTCTTCGATTTTAACCGAAAAACGATGTCGAAGACGAGAAATATTTTTTTGTATAAAGGTTGTTGTCAAGGCTTTAATTTAATGTTCAAGTCATTGCGACAAATTACCAAATCAACTACTTCTGTCTTGTCTTCAAGAAGGGATTAACAAAATGCCTAATGAACAACTACACTGGATTCCAAGAATTTACTATGTAAATGATAATCTGAAATGAGTGTGAAGGTTTTCATTCCAACACGAATTGTTGGAAATGATTTTATTTCTTGTATCATAAAATAATGTTATTTGAAAAAAGGTGAGAGAGACCTTTAAAGATATGGGTTAGGAATCGCACGTTAAAAGGTAAGACCTCGTTAGTCCTTAGCTCGCACAAGTTTTGACTTCTGATGATTGTCGTTCGTAGGGGTACGACAGCTAGTTAACGAAAAAACCTTTTTTTTAAACAGATTTATTCAATCGGTTTGAACTCAACTATTATCACATCCCTTTTCCGTTGGTGAAAATACAAGAAACCAAGGTTTTTTTAATACTTGACTGTAAATAATGTATTGTAATACATGAGTCTGTCTGGTTGAGCAACTGTTCTACCATATCTAGTTTTATAAGGAATATTTCCGGAACAACTTAGATCATAAGATTTTTGTCTTTTTCATATCATCTTTTCCATTACAGAGCCATTCAGTTTTAGATTAAAATTTATAATTACCATATAAAATTTACTCGTTTACTGTGAAATATGAAGTGCATACAGTATATTAGTTTTGAAAGCAACTATTTGTGTAGTAAAAGGAAATTGAAACTATAGAAAACATCATAGAAACTGTTAACAACTCATGTTTGTTCAGATATTCTTCTTCAATGTACTGAATAAAATATAAGATAATTCTTTATTCATCCATAAAGCTTTACACAGTGCATTACACCATTAACACTCATCAGACTAGTCGGTTACAAATATTCTAAATATAAACCACAATCACACACACACACACTCAACTACCAATAAAAATTGAAATTACCAGTGTTCATAAATCATATTGAGAATATATAAAATGAATATAATGAATGTTTGAAAAGTTTAAATTTAGAAACTCATTTAGAGAATAATTTTTATTTGAAAACTTCAATATTTTGTATGTTACCAATTAATTTCACACTTTGGTTATAACACTTCATACTCTGATATGTAAATGAGTTTTGTCCCAGGCCTAGTTGGAAAAATGATAGATATACATACAACGCAAGTTGAGAATGGATGATCTCTTAAATATTGGTCTACAGATGTCCTGATGATGAGCTTTGATCGTGCATCTTATAATTTTGTTCTGTAAGAGAATAATTCATGAACATGAGCAGAATCACCCCAGAATATCAGCCCATAACTTGAAAAGAAATTAGGAAATCCATGGTATCCTAATTTGAGAATATCCAAAGAGACAGTGCCATGCAATTGTCGAATTACTAAGCAAACATTGTTCAATTTAGTTACCAGATTGTTAATATGAATTTCCCATGTGAGTTTATGATCTATATAAAGTCCAAGAAGTTTAATGTGATCAACTTGCTTCGCAAACTTATGATTCAGCGTTATTAACAGAATCTGATCATATGTAATATTTTTCTGCTCAAATATCATGAAAATTGATTGATATTAACTGATAGTTCATCATTGGCACATCACTAATAAAACGTATTTGCTGAGATATTTGATATTTTCAATAATTTTGATAAATTACTCTCCGCGATTAACTGATTGGTCATAGATGATGATTTTGTTTTCAGAGTTGCATGAATATGTCATATCACTAATGAAAATTATATAGGATTTCACTTTATAGGTTCAATCATTGCTAGTCCTTTTTCCAAATGAGTACAACAAACTTAGCAAACTGCGATTAGAGGCATCCATTTCTATAATTGCCACCGTGTTCCCACAAAATGCGGCAAAGCAAATAATTTCAATCAAGTTGTCATCAACACATTTCAGGAGTTTTTAAGAAAAATGGGAGGTAAAATTTTGTTTTATAAATGGACATTGGGAAGGTACTGCTATTTTTTAATTATGCCGGATGCTGTCGTCAGATACTCGCGTGAACATAATCATCGAAAATTCAAAAACTTTCTTGAAAAATTACCAGCTAATTATGGCGATGACATCTTGCATACGGCCGTCAGATGTTTAAGCAAAGGAAAAGTATTGAAACAGTTCTTTCATTTAAAACACAAAATAATACTTTTTTTTACAACAAAGTGGCAAATAATTCCCCAAACTTCAGCAAAATGAATGGTGAACACTTGTGGTTTTTAATACCGATATTACTATGAAAAATAGCCTTAATTAAGGGATGCAAAGACCTAAGAAAATAGTTGGAGAAATGACAAAGTGTTTTTTAAGACAAACTAAAATTATACATAAATGAACTCGAAGCAGGAGATTTTTCAAATTTTCCAATTGCTGCTCTGCATTCCGAAGTTTCCACTCAAGATATGATATCCTTTTTGAAAGAATATCTGTTGGAAATACAAAATAGATTTGACGATGTGAAAAAAATTAAGAACTGTTTTATACTTGTGGAAAACCCTTGGCATATTGAAAATGAAGATATGAAATCATTGAACCAAAGCAAGACATAAAGCTGAAAGATAATTTCATAACACCATGAAAAGCAGGAATACATTGAATTTTGGAAAAATGCACCTGGCAAGTGTAAATGTTTCAACCATATTTTCTTCAACATATTTTTGTGAAGCTTCATTTTGAATATTACTGGACTTTTTTCCCAACACCAAATCGTTATTTTTAACACCTCGATAGGTGTTTCGATTACCAAGTGATCATCTTCAAAGGGGAAGATAAAACTAGAAACTAACGCGAAGCTAACGCTGTTTATGCTATATAGATATCCCATACAGGTAAACCATCTAGGTGTGCCACCCATGCAAGGTATACCAATCTAAATTTATTTTACAATTTTGCCTTATCTATTATTTTACAATATATATTTAACTGTTATAGCTGTATTCTAAATTTATTTTTGCAATGTGTCCTTATGTAGTAATCAGTAAACCCAACAACATTATTTTATTTTAACAAGCTATATAGTATGCTCTTTGGTATAGGTCCGTCATCGTTATTCATAATATTATTGTGTTTACTTATTTCTACACTCTCGTAGGCATCTAGTTGCCTGTT
>WOGN01008592.1:0-11216 GCA_015342105.1 Leptinotarsa texana
GTTGTTCACAAGCATCTTATACACACGAATACTCACCGCAGTTGACCAAGTGTTCGAACGGATATATGAGCAGAGAGGGTAGAAGAGAGGAGTCGCTGGATGTAAAGAGAACCTGCTCATCGATAAATGTGTAACGCAGGACTCGATACACTATAAGCATAACCTCTCTATGGCCTGGTTCGATTACCGTAAGGCATTTGATACAATTTCGCATGAGCTCACCTTGCATTTGCTCAGATGGCTTGCGGTACCCGATAACATAGTGGGATCCATTGAACAACTGATACCACTTTGGCGAACTCGCTTTACCATAACATCTGGTCAAGCAAGAGTCCAACCAGGGCGGATCACTTTCAGAAGGGGTGTATTTCAGGGTGATTCACTCAGTCCCCTTCTGTTCTGCATCTCACTATTGCCATTATCCGTTGCGTTCAGAAATACTCGAGGGTATAACTGTGGCACCCCCGGAAACCGGAGACACACGGTCACCCATCTGTTTTATATGGATGATCTTAAACTTTATGCCTCTGGAGAGAAGGATCTCAATCAGTCCTTGAGGGAGGTGGAAGAGTATACGCATGCTAAGAGTATACGCTGTATGAAATTCGGAATAGACAAATGTGTAATGGTCCATCTCAAAAGAGGACAATGGGGGGACTACGGAGAGGATGTGCGGCTCGTAGATGGATGCATTCTACACCATCTGGACGCCGGAGAGACGTATACTTACCTCGGGGTGGAACAACGCCACTCACAAGAGGTAACTGCGGTGAAAAACTCTCTCCACGGCAAGTATCAGCACAAACTTCGACAGATCTGGTCATCGGAACTGTCGGGGAAAAACAAAATTGCTGCAACAAAAATGCTTATCGTTCCAATCTTACTCAACTCGTTTGGAGTAGTGAAGTGGACTCATGAGGAGCTGTATCAACTCGACGTAAAGACCCGAAAAATGATGCATCTCTATAAATGCATCCCAAACCGTTCGTTCCACGGTTCCCGAAAACAGGTAGGCCGTGGACTTTTAAGTTTATAGTGTCTACATGACAGACTGGTACTGAATACAGCCTGTAAAGTCATCAGGTCCGTGACCATGAGAAAGCAGGAATTGGAGCATTTCTCTTTAGGGCTGCTGCCCAAGCAGCTGATGAACTCGGTGTAGTTTTTGACAATGAACGAGGTGACCATAACTCTGTCACCGAATCGAAACCTATTCAGCAAAAAACTCAGATAAAAGCCGCAGAGATCACCTTACTTCTGTGTAAACAGAAGGATAAGCCACTTCATGGGGTCTTCTTCAATAACATTGGAGACCTTGACTCATCAAAGCTCCTGACCTTCGCTTTTCTCAGGTCGAGTGGGCTGAAGTCGGAAACTGAGGGTTTTATCATTGCTTGCCAGGATGGTGCCTTCGACACCTTAGTCTACCGCAGTACCGTAATGGTATAGAGGTTCCTGACACAAAGTGCAGAACCTGCCGCGAGGCGCCCGAGACTCTAATACATTTGCTATCAGCATGTCCAGCATATGCTGTCTCGGCCTATATCCATCGACATAATGCGGCCTTAAGAGTGCTATATTACCATCTACGGCACTCTTACGGTATTGACGAGACACCGGTATTGCCCTACGCTCCGGGGGATATTGAAATCATTCCCCACAACGGCAGAATCATTCCAGCTTCAACCAGATAAATTCTCTCGAGGAAAATATCTGGCCGAGGCTGGAATCAAACCCACGGCGTTTCGATCGTGAGTTGGGCGCACTACCACCGCGGTCAATTCCACAACAGTGCCCGAAAGCACGGTCTAGTAGAGTTTTGACGATTCCTTTCTTAGTCGATTGGTGGTGGTTGGATGTCTGGTTCAAATACTGTCCTGTGTGAGTGGGTTTTCGATATTTAGATATTTCCCATATAGTGTCGGTCCTCTTCACCAATACGTCTAAGAAAGGCAATTCGTTGTGGACTTCCTTCTCCATTGTGAAAGTGATGTGCTTCAGGAAAGTGTCTAGTTCTGTTTCAGATCTGGAAACACCATCCGTAACAGCCTCACAAAACCCAGGTCAACAAACGTGGACTGCGATTCCGAAAATTGCATTTACTGAATACCCTGCGAGTGCGGAGAATGATACATTGGTGAAATTAAGAGGACATTGAGAGCTCACATTGCCGAGCACAAGAAACACACACAGCGAGCAGAAACCAGCAAATCCGGAATAGCAGAGCATGTTAGGACTCATCATCCCAAGATTAAGTGGGCTCAAGCTAAAATCATCCACAAAGAGGAACAATAGTTTAGGAGAAAATTCAAAGAAGTTGCGTATATGTAGTCCAACAAGGCATTTAGTCAAGCTAGCGTAGAGATACGCAACATACGGAAGCCTCTAATCCAGCGGAACACGACCAACTCTCGCCAAACGGTCATCTCCCGCTTGTATGTAATTTCTTCGTGATTTCAGTTTTTTGTTTAATAAAATTGTTATTTTCGGGTAATCTTTTTAATTTTTTTCAGGGATTCCATATCAATTTATATTATATTAGACAGAGGAAGTCCGAACTGATGAAATACATCACGAAACATTTTCAACCACCTTCAAAGAATCATTGACGGGAGATATTCAAGTGACTTGGCACTTTTGGTTCTAATAAGAGCAGTACATATTAGAAATTCGCGACGGACTGTGGCTGCTCATTGTTTTGAGGTTCAACTCGGTATACCTCGAACTTCAGTGTTTAAGAACTGGAGAACTGCGTTTATGTAGAATAATCTTCCTGAGAACATTTTTGCAAATTGATTAATTCTCCGGCGATTCCAATCCAATGTGATTTACAATTTTCGCACAAGCACTACTTTGCGCCTTAAGAATTTTCCTGCAGTGCTTGTGTTTTGTCTTCAAAAAAACACGTATATTCTTGAACCGAGTGTATCCTCGAGCATGTGCTAAAAATTAACGGGGTCTTACATTTCAACGTGCGATTCCTAAGCATGGCACTTCAGTTGAAGTATTTTGCGAAATACACCGCATATCCCTGGTCTGAGTGTACCATCGAGCATGTCTCATTCCTTCCTAGTAAAAAGCCACAACGTACGCATGCACTCGAGGCATTCGGCCGTTGCATTTTTTGCACCGCTCCGCGGATCGATATGCAACTGGAGCGGTTTTTCAGACGGCTCAACCGTCTTTGAAGTGCCGCGTTAAAAATTGTGCGAAATTCCAAATATTATTCGCTTGTTAGTTGTCGCCGAGACGATCCAGTCGATCGCCGTTTGTCCCACAACTGTGCTCGGCTTTTGTGTCCTCCGGTACATTCAGCGTCTGTCATCTCGTGTTCAGCTCATTCTAATTCGATTCCGGATGGAAACATTTTTTCAGAGGATTTTGGGGTATTTAAGACAGATGTTTCGTTTTCGAGGACTCTGTTGCAGCTGAATATCGACAAAATCTCTAATCGTACCCGCGCATGCGTTATACTTTCCGATTTTCCAACTAGTTTTGTGTATAATGAACTTTCCAAAAGATGTGGTGTGACCCAGGGTTCTGTCTTGGGACCCGTCTATCTTACTCCATGCGAATACTTACTTTTCATTATTCCGCATTAGTGTTACATTTTTTTGATTTGACTACGTTGTTCATGATGGAAAGTACGTTTTGGAAAGGTTTTAGATATAAAAATAAATTCAATTCACATAGCTCAACACTTATACTTGACAATATACAGACTCATGAACATCAAGTGCCAATAGGAAAACCTGGACAGATTTTCAACAGGTCTGCGAATAAAGAAGATATAGGCCAAAAAATAATTTTGGATTTTTTGGTTTTTCCTGAATATCTCCAGAACCAAAAGAGCTATATTCGATTTTTCACATCATTGAATAGGTCTCTAAATTACGCAGCTTTGCCACAATTTAACCGACACTCTATCTCTTATCGTTTACGAAATCTCCATGTACAGAAATGAATTTGAATAGCCCTGTATAATGATCCAACTCCTAATATGTCAAACTGTATAGTTCAATAGATACTAGTAGTAGAACTAATAACAGAGGTGGAAATATTAGAAGCTGGGTAAAAATTAAAAAACAAGATGACTTCTGGTCCAAATTTCTTCATCCCCTACAAATTCTTTTTAACCTTATTTCAAGGACTTCCCTTTTTCCTGAAGTCTAGGAATCTACCCACGTTTGTCCAATTCACAAAGCTCAAGATCGAAATGGGGTCAGTGATCACAGGCCTCTCTCAATCCTCTACAACTTTGTCAAACTTCTAGAAAAAATCATGTATAGCCCTATCTATTGGTCCTCTCGACATATAATATCTGATCATCAACATGTTTTCATAAATTCTAGATCCACACTTACAAATCTAGCTATTTTGATCAATATTTGTGTGAATCTTTAGACCACAGAAGGTAGGATTCATTAGGATCTTAGCAGAAGCCATTGATATGTATACTACCATCCTACGGCCTGACGGATATTTCAACATATCACATTTGACGTGTTGACCCAAGTAGGTAACCCATGGTTTGGTGACATTTTCCAAAGGAGAATACTTTGGAATATTCGTAAAGGTTAGAATAATCTTCAACATAACTACAGATTTCAAGATAATATAAAAAAATATGCAGAAAGCTGTAACTCGACTGAAGGGTGATTCAATGAAATCCAAACAAAACATTCATAAAGTTAGTGTTGAGTTACCAATAAGCTTTTCGAGCATCCATACCTTCAATCTCGAATAGAATTAGGGGTCGATTGAAAAAACTTGAAAATCTGCCACATATAATGATTATTGATTATTATTATTGTTTTTGGAATTTTATTATCATCCAGACCTGCACAGCAAAAAGAAGACTGAAATTACATAAAAAATGTTGGACAGTCAGTTGCCAAAATTATATTATGTACTTTTACATTTCATTCGGTATAATACACACTTGATGTGAATTTCGTTACATGATAATTTATGTGAATATACTCATTAAACTCGTAATACTCGTGGTGAAATTATGTGAGTTATTATGTAATTGTCGTTGGAACTTCAATGATGTGTAAATTTTACTATATGAAATTACACAAAAATGTAAATTTACGAATAGCATCTCATTATTGAGGGTCGAATTTTGTGATACTACATTGTAAATGTTTGAATTTCAGAAGAAAGTTTCAGTTTACTATGTAACTTTACTTCCCCTTACTGAGGGTCCACTGGTTCCACTTCTCGACTTCAAAATATAATATGTAGGAAGTTTTTATAATTTTATCAAATTTTCGTTTTCCCATCACTGTTTAAATTATTGGGGCACTTAAATTTTCATTATGGCATGAGAAGCTTTCAAAAGTCAGAAAAGAATATGTGAATTTACACGAAAAATCATATTATACAGATATCATGAAAGAGTAGAATTTGAGATGGAAATTTACATTGGTATTCTTTCTTGTTTTCTATAAATCCGAATAACACCGGAAATTTCTAGTTATTTCGTAGATGTACATAATTTTTCCTGTTCGACAGTAAACTACATGAAATATTAGTGAATATAACATTATCTGTTTGAAAAATCTGTTAAAAATCTGTTTTTCCGTTAACCAGCTGTCGCACTCCTTCGAAAGACAACCCTCATAAGTCAAAACTTGTGCGAGCTAAGGATTAACGAGGTCTTACCCTTTAACGTGTGACAGGTATTATGAAACATGTAATGATTGTGTAATTTTTAATATTGTTTCAGTATGCGCTACCACAGGTAGCTTTTCAGCAGGATTCCACCCCGTATAGTGCGATGCAGAAAAAACAGATTACTGAATGATATGTCAATTCAGTTGGATGAAATAACATGTTCATTCGAATTGGGTGCAATCAAAGATGAAAAATTACCAGCCCGTATCACTTCACCCCTATTGCAAATACATATTTTTCAGCAAGAGTATGAGTGTAATATTCTTTATAGTTGTACAGTATTAACAGCATTTAGCTGTTAATTTCTTATTCGAACACTTGCCACACCTGTCTCTACACATTCCCGATCCACATGCTAGGAGGAACAAAATTGAGAAGAGCGCTCATGTAACATATACAGGGATATTTCTGCTGAGTTCCTTACGCTGTCACCAGTATGTGCAAAAAAAACAGTAAACGACGCTCGGAATTTTCAGGACAATTAACAAGGTTCTACTTTCCGACGTGCGACTCCTAGTACTGCGCCTTGAACGTGCCTAACAACCTCCCTAACGCGCTTGCCTAGAACGGTTCCATACAATTCACTCATCGACTCCCGAAGATGAGAAGATAGAAGAGTTTCATTGGCATTCGACAGAAAATAGCGAGACACGCAAGTAACCTCTCAGTTTATCACAGTCAATGTTCAAGCGGCTCTAAGGTCTTGCACAAATGTTCGTCAAGGTATCAGCTAGAGAAGCAGTCAATTCCCACTGTGTGAGAACATTGGAACAGGTGATTGTTTCAAATTTTGATTCAAAATATTTCATCAATCAAAGATGACCGCAAAAAAATAATGAATAGGTGTTAAATCAGGCGATCGTGATGGTCATTTTTTCACACCTCTTCTGCCAATTTTTCTACCTGGAAATGCATCATCCACCATTGCCTGACTGAAACACAGTGGGTGGGCTGAACTTTATCTTGTTGGAAATAGGAAAACATTCTTAAGAAAATATTGATTCTAGTTGTGTCACGCTGGTTTCTTGAAATGGTAGACTATGTTTTCATGAAACTTATTTTTAACTTCTGTGGCGTTTTTATATGACCTTCCAAAGCTGTTTATTTTCACCACCTCAATAACAACAGGTTTGTTCTGTTACCATGTCATGTTCATCATAGAGTAATGTATATTATTTCGTGAAATATTTTCCTTTTTACTTTTTGTTCGCAGAATTGAATTCTTTTATCCGACCTTTTGTTTAAATCGACCTTAAACGTTTTCAGTCATTTGTGATAAATGGAAAACACTCCAAAAAGAGAACTATCAAATTTCAGTATTTCTGGCTTTCTGATCATCATCAATTGGGTTTAGCCAAATGCAAAGAAGAGCAAAATTTGATTGTAGGAAACGTGCATAAATTGGTTTTGTGAGTCATCTGTAATAAATGGAAATAACTCTGGCTCATCCATAGTAATACGGTGTAGCCAAATGCAAAGATGGACCAAACTTGATTGCAAAAAATTACACAAAATTGGTTTTGTTATCCATTTGTAATGAATGGAAAAGGAAAGGCTCCACAAAAAAGATATCAAACCGCAGTATTTCTGGAGCATTCATCGTTATCAATACGGTGTAGCCAAGGTGCGTTTTTTGTGCTTAACAAAATACTGTTTTGAAACTGAAACTCTGAATTTTCGTTTTTTTTTCTAGCGTTATTTGACAACATAGCTCAAAACCAAAAACACATTTTTATCAATAGTGTCTTTCAGCTACAGGTTTCCATGTCCAGATTTACTATCCGACGTTTCGTCTTCGGGTAATCATCATCAACTTCTTTCTATTATGGGCACCATATTGTATTATCATACAGAAAAATACTTCAGTCGAAACGTCCTCATTCTGAAATGAAGAAAAACGAGATATGTTGAAACATTATTATAAATATCATGGGAATAGTATGAAAACAGCACTTTGAATTATAACAGGAAAGACAACAGCCGGATAGAACATCATTCGGTATTTTGGACAAACAATTGACTGGGTTTCCGTGGCAAATTCTTTTCGTGGCTGGCTTTATATCTTGAGGTCATAAAAATTATTGTATGAATTGACAATCAGAGATCTCCCCCACATAATGTGGAGCCTGATGTACCTCAAGGATCGATTCTTGGTCCGCTATTTTTTCTACTATGTTTAAATGATCTTCCGAAATTCGTCAGCAATAAACACCTAATTATATATGCTGATGATACCACTTCAGCAACGGAAGCAGAAACGTCTGAGGAGCTCATTGCGAAAATGAATATACTGGCAAAGGAATTTACCACGTGGTGTGGAAGAAATTCTCTGAAGGTAAATTCTGTTAAAACAGTTTGTATGCACTTTTTCAGAAATGAAATATCTGAGAATAGTAGAATCTCAATAAATGAAAGTGAAGTCCCTTTTGCGAAATCCACCAAGTATTTGTGGACAATAATAGGGAATGGAGTAGCAATGTCATTCATATTTGCAAGAAATTCAATGAAACTTTAACTGAAACTAACTGCATCTGAAAAATATTTTTGTGACAAGTCAGTTGATCAGCATTTACTATGCTATCGTTTATTCTCACATTTCTCATACTATTAGTCTATGAAGTGGTGCAGTGGAAGCATCCGGGGTCTTCGTCTCTCAAAAGAGGGTTATCCGATTAATTTTCGGCCTAGACTATAGAGAAACATGTCGTAATCATTTCAAAGCACATGGAATTCTTACATTTTACTCTATTTACATCTACAAATGCATTCTATATACAAAAAGTGGAATTAGTGGTGGTAGTGCGCCCGGCTCACGATCGGAAGGCCGTGGGTTCGATTCCCACCTCGACCAGATATTTTTCTCGAGAGAATTTATCTGGTTGAAGCTGGGATGATTCTGCAACCGTGTTAGGAATCACACGTTAAAAAGTAAGACCTCGTTAGTCCTTAGTTCGCACAAGTTTCTCAACTTCTGAGAGTTGTCGTTCGTATGGGGGTGACAGCTGATTAACGGAAAAACAGATTTTAAACAGATTTAAACAGATTTTTCTCTCAACTGATTATGACGACTACCCAACTCGATCTTCGAAACTTATTAGGCCTCCCAAATATGGAACTAGTCTGTGTGAGAGAAGCCCAATATACAGAGGAATTCAATTTCTAAATCATGTGCCTGTCTGTATAAGATTGGAAGACAACGTCAATGTTTTCAAAAGAAAACTTAAAAACTTTCTATGTAATGATTGTTACTATGACATATCAAAACTCATGAGCAAATAGATAACGTGAGTTATGACACTCAGACGCCCTGGTTGTTATTATAACCTTCAAAACTTCCAATATTGTCATTTCATCTGATTTTATGTATAAATTATTTCGACTGTTCCAATATCATGTGAGGGTGATCTAACTGGGATGAAAATTATTATTATTTATAAAAAAACAATGTGCGCCTATAACAGAAAAAAAGGTTGATGATGTATACAAGAATCCGAAACGTCGAATTGTAAATCTAAATATAAAAACGTGTAGCTGAAAAAAGTATCAATAAAAATGTGTTTTGGTTGTGAGCTATGTTGTCAAATAACCCCATGGAAAATAAAAACAAAAATTCCGATTTTTTGAATATTTCCGGAAATAGTCGGAATTTTCCCAAGTTTCAAAACAGTATTCTGTTAAGTATAAGAAACCTCAGTTTTGCCCCAATTTAAGCTTCGACTTATCTCCCCTACTTTAGGAGATTCCAATGGTGGGGTCGTATTTGAATTGCCCTGTATATTTCCTAGTGTCATTCATCAAATCTTTTGAATTCGAAACGGCGTTTTCTCCAACTTTCCAACTCGAATAAATATAAAGGTCTTCCATTTGAGGAATCTTTTCACCGTCTGGAAGACACGAAAATTCAATGATTTTTCGAATTCAACCCACAGCTCCTCGTTCTTCCACACAAATGAACAGGGACAAGGCCCTCGCTCGATTCGGCATTTCTAATTCGAAAATATGCCGGTCTATAATTTAGAGATGTTGCTATAGTGGAATTTCTCCCTTCTAACGGTTCACTTCAGTTCGCTCGCTTTTCAGCTTTTCTGATGAAAACTCACAAGAGGTATAGTGAACGACTTGATGTACATTCTGGTAGGATGATTTCTCAAATTAAACTTCATGCCTTAAGTGTGACCATTCGAAAAGTTACAGCATTTTCATTTATTTATGTATTTATTGAACCCGAGATTATTATAGACAAATTATCGAAAATAGTACCATGAGACTTCAAAGTTTTATAGTTTGATTTTCTTTTTGAGCAGAGGTCTTCAAACTACGGCCCGCGGGCCAAATCCGGCCCGCCAGTGTCATCAATCCGGCCCGCGGCAGCCAATGATTTACTGTCATCAATCTGGCCCGCGACAGCCAATGATTATCTAATTGTTGTTACTATTGCTGTGATAAGCTGAAGAAGAAAACACTGAATGATAATTACTCGGTTTTATTTATTTGCAAGGTAAAATTTAACGACAAAAATGATGACAAAGAAAACTAAAATTGAGTATCTAAGTTTAAGCATATTATAACTAAAAAATAATTGAAATGAATCACAGTAAAACAAAAACACTAATGAGATTTATGTTGATTTTCCACCGACAATACTTTGTAGTTGTGGATCAATTTTACTTGTACCAATTATCAAAAGAGATTTAAGATGCTCATCGATTAATTGAGATCTGTAAACATTCTTTGTGTACTTCATCTTGGAAAACGTTTTCTCACACAAGTAAGTAGTACCAAAAACAGAAAATAACCCACGAGCAAATTTATGCAAATTATCAAATTGTTCCAGTGGAAGACTCTTATAAAATTTCAACAAAGATGAATTTTGATATTTGTTCTTAAGCATATAACTGCACCGTGAATCAATAATTTCCATTTGGACTTCCGGAGCCAGGGTTTCAATGTTAGAATCAAACGGATTTTGAAAAAGCTTAATTTCATTAGCAATGACATCAAAATCTGAAAAACGAGTATCAAAATTTATCTTCAAAGCACTCAGAGTTTCGATTGCAAAATTGACGGGAAATTCAGTCTCTGCAGTGTGGCTGAATATTTCACATGTTTCAAGATGTGTGAAACATTTTTTACGTAATTGCGATTGGAATAGTATCATTTTCTGCCTGAAGGATTTGATATTGGTGTATAAATTAGGGAGGAGCTGATTTTCTCCTTGCAATCTCAAATTCAGTTCGTTCATATGATTTGTCAAATCGACATAAAAGGCTAACTTCTACATCCATTCACTAATTTCTAAATCGGCAAAAGGGCGCTGCTTCTCATTTGAAAAAATTTCGATCTCTGCTCGAAGAAAAAAGCGCTTAAGGACTTTCCCGCAACTAATCCAGTGTACAGCAGTGTAATATAGTAAATCATTTTCTCTAATCTGTTGAATAAACTCGCTAAATTGTCGGTAATTCAGCCCAGTGGATCTGATGAAGTTAACAACTGATATGACTGGTTCCAGAACTTCAGACATCTCCAAACATTTT
>WOGN01008593.1:0-11214 GCA_015342105.1 Leptinotarsa texana
AGAGAGGCATTAGATTAAGTTTACTTATATATTCCCTGATTTGTTTGCTCAAAATACGTTCCAATAACTTAGACAGGGTGGGTAGAATACTCAGGTGTCTGAGATCTTTGTAGTCTAAGATATCAGCTGTTTTGGGGACCGATATAAAATACGCAATTTTCTATTGAGTTGGGAATTGAATGGCAATTGCTTATGATTTGTTCATACTTTCTTTTTCCAGATGTTGCTGCTGCATTCCTTGCCGTAGACGTACTGATAGTACCAAGCCCCAGATTGTCAAGGACAACTGTTGTCAATGTAATTACGCCGTTTTAGAGAAACTGACTGAACAGGGTGACATAGAAATAGTCTATGCCACATACCATGTAGATGTTGGGCAAACCCCTTTCTTCGTCGCTTTAGACTATGACAGAAAAAAAGTTGTGATCAGCATCAGAGGCACATTATCAATGAAGGTATGGTACAGTATAATTTCTCATCGGCTGACAGTGTTGATATATAAAATGTTCCTTTCAAGGACATTTTTGCAGTTAATCTAGATTAATGCAAATCAACAATATTTGTAATATATAACTCTGTTCCTTCTCATTCGAATTGGGGTACTGCTCGCTGATAATCACGTTATTCAATGATATTTTTCCAGGATATCCTGACAGACCTGAATGCTGAGGGTGAACCGCTTCCTCTCAATCCGCCGAAAGAAGATTGGCTAGGACACAAAGGCATGGTTCAAGCTGCGGCGTATATTCTTGAAAAACTCGATGAGGAACACCTGGTGGAGAGAGCTTGGGCGCATAATCTTGATAGAGAAACGAATAGTTTCGAACTTGTCATTGTTGGACATTCTTTAGGTGAGTTATCACTTTGCCATTTTCATTATTCCATTTCTGTAATATTAAAAGTAATTTTAGTGTGATAACCAAATACAACGTCGAGCCGTAAACTAAAGATATTGTGCTTGATATTGCAGTGATATTATAATAATTTTGATAAATTGATTAAAGCTTTCGCAGACAAGATTCCAGTGCTACGATCTTCATTCGGGTTTGAAGGCCGTCGTGGTTTGGAACTGTATCCTAACGTTTCGCCAGCAGAAGTGGCTGGCTTCTTCAGAGGTCTATTGATCCTGTTGCTTCACCAATGACTCGTGATTTCTAGTTCGTAAACTGTATTTATGTTGACACAGGTAGCCCGCCTTTCTATTTGGTGCGTTGTTATTGGCCGAAGTGTTATTACCTGTTAAATTGCATTGCACTCCTGCCACCTTAGCATCTTTGGTTGAACTGTTATAACCTGGTAAATTACGTTACCCTGCTGCCACTTTAGCATCTTTGGTCGAATTATTATCACCTGTTAAATTGCGTTGCACTGTTGCCACCTTAGCATATTTGGCCGAAGTGTTATTACCTGTTACATTGTGGTGCACTGCTGCTACCTTAGCATCTTTGGTCGAAGTATTATTACCTGTTGAATTGCGTTGCACTGCTGCCACCTCAGCATATTTGGTCAAAGTGTTAATACCTGTTACATTGTGGTGCACTGCTGCCACCTTAGCATCTTTGATCGAAGTATTATTACCTGTTAAATTGCGTTGAACTGTTGCCACCTCAGCATATTTGGTCAAAGTGTTAATACCTGTTACATTGTGGTGCACTGCTGCCACCTTAGCATCTTTGATCGAAGTATTATTATCTGTTCAATTGCATTGCACTGCTGCCACCTTAGCATCTTTGGTCGTCGTGTTATTACCTGTCACATTGCGTTGCACTGCTGCCACTGTAGCATCTTTGGCCGAAGTGTTATAATCTGGTTAATTGCGTTGCACTGCTGTCACTGTTACCACCTTAGCATATTTGGCCGAAGTGTTATTACCTGTTATATTGCATTGAACTGCTGCCACCTTAGCATATTTGGTCGAAGTGATAATACCTGTTACATTGCGGTGCACTGCTGCCACCTCAGCATCTTTGGTCGAAGTGTTATTACCTGTTAAAATACGTTGCACTGCTGCCATCTTGGCATATTCAGTCGAAGTGATATTACCTGTTACATTGCGTTGCACTGCTGCCACCTTAACATCTTTGTTCGAAGTATTATTACCTGTTAAATTGCGTTGCACTGCTGCTATCTTAGCATATTTGGCCGAAGTGTTATTACCTGTTACATTGCGTTGAACTGCTGCCACCGTAGCATCTTTGACCGAAGTATTGTAACCTGGTAAATTGCGTTGCACTGCTGTCACCTTAGCAGCTTTGGTCGAAGTGTTATTACCTGTTACATTGCGTTGCACTGCTGCCACCTTAGCATCTTTGGCCGAAGTGTTATTACCTGTTAAATTCTGTCGCACTGCTGCCACATTAGCATATTTGGCCGAACTGTTATTAATTGTTGCACTACTGCTACCTTATCATCTTTGGCCAAAGTGTTATTACCTGCTAAATTGCGTTGCACTGCTGCCACCTTAGTATCTTTCAGTATGGGATTCCAAAGCCGGTTGAGCGTTATCGCCTCCTCTTTTCTGTTGTAGTTTTCTGTATGTTTGTGGATTTCTATGGCTTCCTGTCGGATGCAAGTAGTTTCACATCTTCAAACTATATCGTATCTCTTTCATCAAACGCGTGTCCCGCTACTACCGGTGTTTCTATTTGACCTAATCTACAGTTTCTCCGATGTTCATTCAGTCTTGTACCCATGGATCTTTTGGTTGTACCGATATAAACTTTTCCGCAGGTGGGTGGTATACGGTATACCCCCACAGCTGAGAGTGGATCTCTTTTGTCTTTTGCAGATCTCAGGTTTTGCTGTATTTTCCCGGTGGGCTTGAACACTATTTGTATATTATGCTTCCTTAAGATTTTCCCGATTCTATCTGTAACCCTAGAGATATACGGTAGAATTAACGTGCAGCCGTTTTGAGTTTCCTCCTCCGCTCAAAAGCGGGGAATTATCAACACCCTGACGGAAATTGTCCATAGAATATGTGAACCGGAATACCTACAAGAAGAATTAGAACATTTTCAAGTGGCTTCAAGATCGAATGGATACAGTGTAACCGAGATCAACAAGGCCATGAAACTGAAGACTTCTACAACTCAAACGGTTTCACGTGCGTTTCTAACGTACATCCCTAGGGTTACAGATAGAATCGGAGAAATCCTAAGATGCATTACTTCAAGGTAGTACTCCTTATCGACCGAACGACCACGACCTGATACATAACGTCACGGTAATCGAAGAAAACAATGAGTAAAACCTAGACATTTGATCATATTCGACGGACGGTTGGACTTTGGTTTCGATGTCACAATCATATACACATGATTCATCACCTTTTGAGCAAATCTGGATCGCCGTTGACGTCATTCGAAAATTTCTAAACGGTGCTCATACGACGGTTTTTTGGTCAAAATTCAGCAATTTTGAAACGAATTTGCTGCCACAGGCTTCATGCCCTAATTTTCCAATAAAACTGCATGACATGAGCCAACCGGTATACCGGCACCCGCAGCATCTTCTCTAAGAGTGACTCGACGATTTTTCATATCAAAGTGATTGTACAGGCAGCGTGAAGTTGCTTTCGGGCTAACGTTTCGTTGCTGTGCCGCTGTTTCCGGTTTCAAGGGTAAAAATATAAGGAAAAATGCATGATGGCGCTCCTAGGGTCAAAATACTCCGGAGGTAAAGTAGCTCCCCGATCGGATCTCTGAATTGGAGCTGATTCAAGGGCATCAACCTGCAGAAGTTATTCGAAAACCATTATTTCTGACAGTCAGCAGGGTCTCCTTAACATGGTAACTGCAGTTGCTAAGAGGTCACTTCAAAATCGATTTCTGCAACATCAGAGGACTAAACTCAACTCAACAACAGGTCTAGATTCTTCTGGTCGGTAGCTAGAGCTGTCAGTTATAACTTTACAAGATTCACAATTCCACCACTTACCACAAGCGGATGCATCAATTGCATTATACATTAAATGTACAAGTTTGAAAATGTCGTTATAGGACAAAACTGCAGTAACGTTATTTACAAATAAAAGTGGTAGAAAACATAAAGAACATGAAAGAACGTTTCTTGCAAATGGCCGTCGATGGATTTCTCTCGAATACTCTCACCATCAACGCTGGTGTTCCCCAGGGATCCATATTGTCTCCGACCCTCTTTTTATTGTATATCAACGAAGTATTGGAAAAAAACAAGAATCCAATATGTTGCTTTGTTGACGACAGCACACTTGTCTCGACATTACATTCGGATTCCAAGACATCGACTGCGGATGCATATCTTCCCCGGTAGCAGGTGAAGATAGATACTTTCACGGGAAGTGTTCAAGTGTTCATTTGATTCCACCAAAAAATACACAACGAACTGTGGCGGCTCATCGTTTTGAGGTTCAACTCAGTATACCTATCACTTCACTATTTGAGAACTCTATCATTTGATGAACGTCGATTTTGTGGAATAAACTTCCTGAGGACGTGTTTCCAAATGGATTTGATCTCCAGCTATTCAAATCCAATTTGAATCGCTACTTCCGCACAGGCACCACTCTGAGAGCGCCTTGAGGATTTTCTTGTAGAGCTTGTGTTTTGTCTTTTAAAAAATACGGAGAAAACGTACGGTATGGCGGAAAAGCAATTCATGGCTCAAGTATCATGTTCCTTTTTCCTGTTCCCAAGATTGGAGAGACCTATGAAGAGACGACGTTTTGAGACGATTGAGAAGATAAAAACCGAATCGCTGAGAGCGCTCAAAAATGTACCGAAGAGTGCATAATAGAACTGCTTCGAGGATTGGAATAAATGCTGACACAAGTGTATTGTATCTAAGGGGGCTAATAGAAATATTTTATGAGACAAATTAAAATTCAGTCATTTCATTGTGTCACCCTTGATTATTTTTATAAACCCATCAAATCATTTCTGTTACAGATCTCTCAATTTGATGTAAGTGTTTGACATTTCAATCTACCATTGATGTTATCAAACTATTCTGACTCTACGGTAAAACTGTAATTTTTTTCCAGGTGCTGGGACGGCAAGTATTTTGGGTATCCTATTGAGGGAGAGACATCCCAGTCTGTTGTGTTATTGCTACTCACCCCCCGGGGGGCTTCTCTCTTCCCCTGCCGTGGAGTACACCAAAGAGTTTACAGTGTCAGTGGTGGTGGGAAAAGACGTCGTGCCTCGAATAGGCCTTCACCAGATGGAAACACTGAGGACCGATCTCATCAATGCCATCAAGAGAAGTGTGGACCCGAAAGTATGTACAAGTTTCTTAATGTCTTACTAATCAAGCAAGAGTACAGTGCAGTTCAGTGTATGAGGACTCTGAAACAAAATAACAGTTTGTGTTCAATCAATTGATAACCTCCATTACCACAATATATGAAATCAAAGTATCTGTTATTCAAATATCCACTTAATACTATTTGATCGATTTTACAAAAACTGTCTGAAAGGATCCTATGTTAGATCAACGTTGTTGAATCATGTTTTATTTTATTGCTGTCAGGTTTCTGTAACAGTATGCATAATCCAGAAGATATAACCACAACCCCATTTTTGATGTGGGTATATTTCCCATTCACCATTGCACTTCAACGTAGTGACACCGTCTCCACTTTCCAGCAGAAAAGTTGCCCATGTTCAACGCCTGCAATGACCTGTATACTTTTTGGATCTCTCAAATTCAGATATTTTGCAATGGTTAAGGGTGTTTTCCAATTGGCTATACAGCACATCGACTTCATCTATAAGTATCTACAACCATGTGACTATAAATATATGTAGCTCCTCATCAGCTTCAAACTATTGATTTTATCTTATTTAGTTTTTGTTTATGGTGCGGTTACCACGAAAGCTCGTTTTCTACATGAGCAACTAGCATATTCACAAGATATTAGCGTCGACATTTACGAAATACACTAGATAGTAATGCAACATTGACAAAAATGTATGCAATGCCTCAAGAATAAATTGTTCTTCAACTGCCCTGCAGCGTGGAGTTTTAGAACAGTTGACTAAACTACCACAACTGTACTTTTCTCAACAGCAGATCAGAGAAGAAAGGTTTCCAGTTTTACAACTCTTGATCTTGTTAAAAAACTTAGTAGACTAGATGGATGCAGCCAGAGAGCGATTTATAGCCTCCTCAAGAACAGTGAAAGCAGAATTTGCATCAGTTGAAACAAACTCCCCCAAACAGGGCAGCAATCGCTTATGTCCAAATGGTGATGCTTTCAAAGCAGAAGCAAGGTTTCTGCATGGCTGAATTAATTGCATCGTCAGATTTGGCTAACTTAACGATGCCTTCATATGGGAAGGTCTGCGATTGTTGAAGTTATGAATATTGCGCCTTGAATATCCGCATCAAGCATCTGGAATCCTTTTAGTATGCCATTATGGCATTTTTCAGGACATGTTCCATAAGTACGATAATTCCAGAGGTAGATATTCCAGTCTGGATGGCTACAGGTTACCTTAGAGCATTAGGGGTATCTCCTGGTTGTCGACTACAGTTTCCTATGCAGCCAAGGAATGGCAGGGGCAACTGAAGTACTTCGCCAGCTATATATTAGGTTCTCACCAGATTAAAAACTCACCATGTTATGTTAACTGTGGAGTGAAATATCCTTCACAAAAAAATCCAGGCCCCTATCTGGGTTTCATCGTTTGGTAGAGTGAGACCATTGCTACCTAAACGATCACTCACCAAATAAAGTAAGTGGCTGTTTTAAGAAGCTGTGTGTTGAGTTTGAATAGGTGTGACTCAAGTGATCCTCGTGGTTGAATGGACCTAGTAATGTTATAATTTGGGAATCCTACTGTCTTCATCATCCTCTCTGTGTCAGACAGTTCATAGCATTGCTCGTAATGGTATTGGTTGTCCCCCGTAAAAATATCCACAAGATCCACAAGGGTTTGAACATTCAGTTGGTTCAAGTGGCGGGGGAATGAGATCTGTAGGTCCTCAAAATTATCTTCAAGCTTGCTTCTGGTTCCAAACACGCTGCATGTCGAGACAAACATTGCTTTACCTCCGAATAATTGTCCAATGGAGGTTACTGTTGTTGATGCAGCTTCCTCATTTTCAGGAGCACTCATAAGGCTGGTAAAGTTTTTCTTCTGTTGGTTCAATGTATCTGAGAGAAAAAATAAAAACTCTGAACTATCATGCTGTTGATCAGAAAGAAAACCTGCGGACCTTGCTATGTTTCTAAACATAGAAAGGATGTATTGCTGACATTGGAGAAATATATAATGGTAGAAACTTATTGCAACTTCGTAAAAAAAACTGAGAAATATTTTTTTATAATACATGATTTCGTTTTCAAACTTCTCACATAAGTCGACCTTTTCAAAGGATTTTTTTACTATAGAGAATCCGAGGTGTTCTCCGAAGATGTCCAGTATAACTACTGCTTGTAGTCTAATTTCTCGGAGCGAGATTGGATCATTTCAGTTACACTGCTTGATGTGGAAGGATCCCAAGCGTTTTAAGGTGTATAGTCCAATTGACCGAGAGTGATTGTTTTGTTCGTAGGTGACTCAGTATGGCTTTTCTTAAAAGTGTTTTTGGGGTTATTATATTGCGTTATTTCATTTTTGAAATAAAAATTCTTTTCGCACGCTTGACTTAGAAAGTAAGCTGGTGGTTGAGAGGGAGATATAAGTTAACGAAGATAGAAATAGACAAAGTTACGTTTCATATGTTATTATAGGGCAATTTATGGTCGAGTAGGCTTTGAAGAATTGAAAGAAAACTATCATACTTTGCCACTAACTTTAGCAGGAGATTTCAATGTTGATTTCGCATCTTCAACTTGAATTCTATAACTTGGAGGGATCGTCTTTTATTTTGTCATGAACTTGTTTTCCTTCTCTGTATATTGTAAGTGGTCGGCATAATTCAGTTGTAGAATTTCATTATATTTCAGGCATTACCACATGTTTCTTGGGCTTTCGAAAGCGTGTCTTATAATAATTAGAGCTGTGCTTTGTTTTGTACCCGAGCTTAGTAGCTTGTCTCATAATAATTAAAGCTGTGCCTTATTTTTTACTCGTGCTTAGTAGAGCTATGCTTTGCCTAATATAAGAAGAACGGCACACCTGAACTTTTTTTCTCTCCCACTTCAGAATTGAGAATTTTCTACTTTTGTGTCAAGTCAGCAACCTGGCATGACAATTTTGTTTAAAAATATACCTGATACCTTCCAGTAGGTAGGTAGGTATCAGAGTTGGCAAAATTTGTTTCTCTGATAAATAAATACAGCATTTCTCCAGCAAAGTTTTTGAGCCAAATATTATGAAATAAAGATATTAAACCAAATTTGAGTTGATATTGTGCATGCAATATCGGACTGCTTGCACTCAAAAGTTGATGTACATCGCGATTATTAACAGATATGTATATCTACTTAATATCCTTCATACATAAATAACTATCATGACCCCACGGTTTTTAGAGATCGGTACCATTACTTTCTACCATTTTCAGTGGAAGACTATAGCATGCAGCGTTCTTTGCTGTGGCTGTTCCCAACCTACGTCAGCTGTTGAACTGTCCACGGGAGAGAAAGATGTCTGCGAGTATATGAGATGCAAAGAGAACGCTAGATCTCTTGGATTACATACTTCTGATAGCAGTATTGCTCTGACCACTCATCAACCACTGTTTCCACCTGGAAGAATTGTTCTCATAGTGAGACACCATCCAACAACTGGGCAGTAAGTATAAGATTTGTTTGTACCAGCATGAGTTAGAAAATTTTAGTTATCTAACAAATAAAATCATTTTTTTTTGAGATTTGAGCTCAGGTTGAAATTTGTGGGAATATTGAAGCCAAGAGTCAGTCGGACTGGAAAATATTGAAGTTGGTACCACCCTGTACATTCTTTCAAATGTGGTATACCGCCCGTTTTTTTATTATGTGGTAACATTGCTACATTCTAAACCCTAACCCTAACAGATACGTCGACGATTAAATGGGAAAAAGGTAACTGTCATCGGGAACAATACAATGATCGAATTAATTGGGTTGTCTGTATTATATTTCGAAGAAATGTAAACAATTTATAAAAGAAGTAACGACATTACCTTAATTTACAATTGTTGTTACTGATGATGGTAGTTATTTCAAATGAAACGCTATAAACTTATCAAATGTGATATACCCTTGGATTGTGAATTTCCTGCTTTAATAGACAGATCCGTATTTTAAAACGAAGTTGATGGTGGCCATATTGACACGAACCGTTTTATCGAATATTTATTATTACATCGTCATAGTACACTTCGAATACAATGACATTTTTTCTTTCCATTTTTGGATATTCTCTAAAATAACAATTCCATTCGAAAAAAAAACGAAAAATAGCATTTTTGGTTTTCCCCGTATAACTCTAGACGGGCAAGAGTCTCCGTAAATTTTCTTTGACTATTGTATTGTTTACGATGACAGTTACTTTTTTCACCATTCAATCGTCTTCGTATCTGTTACGGTTTAGAACATAGCAAATTCTACCTTCTAGTATCACTAGCAATAATTATGTTTAAAACAGAAACACCTCAATTATTGCTCTCAGATACATGCAATTAATGTTATTGTAACAAGTCTATTTTTAATGAACACTCGGGTTTTTTGATAACAGCTCTTGTATATTTGTGAGAAGATATAATGTGTGGTATATGAAGTCCAACTTTGGCAAACCTACTACTGATATGATCAAGTACAGTGGGAAAATCTCAGGCTTGAGTTTTGTAATTTTTGAAAGAATATTGAGTGTATAGTACAGTGTCATCCCCAAAGTATGCAACATAAGGGAAGCTTATTTATTAAGGGTTTTTCGAAGAATATTTATTCTTGATAGAAGTTTGTGCATCACCTGAAACTGAATATGCACTAACAAAATACAGTAAAACACATGTAATATACGAGGAGCCTTCAAATATTTGATTTTGATGCAAGAGTAAAGTATTCTTATTTTGAGAAATTTTGGGAAATGTTATTCGGAAAAGTTGTTCAGCATTGAAAAATACATCAAGATTTGAAGTCATGGCCATCTGTGTAAAGTTGTATTCTTTTTTTTTAATGAGGACAAGAAAAAAACAATTTGTTAAAACGATAAATAGACCGCATCCTGTATATGAAGGTTTATTTTAAAAGCCTGTGATATTACGAATTACACAACTATGGTGCTAACAACGGTCAATTTTTTTGAAGAGTGGAATAATTTTCAAAGTTTTTGGTGCAGAGTTATTTTTATTTTTTGTTTACACCAAAAATTACTCAAAAATATACAGCATCGTAACAAGAACTCAATAATCAATAATCAATCAAATCACAAAACATCAAAGTAAAATAAGTATTTTCGAAGAAACTCGTTGATTTTCTAGAGATTAATTTGTAAAATTATTTTGGACAAGAAAATCTTCAGAAAATCAATGAGTTTGTTTCGAAACACTTATTTTATTTTAATGTTTTCTGATTTGATATTATCAAATAATAAGTTCTTGTTAGAATACTGTATAATTTTGAGTACTTTTCGGTGTTAACAAAAAATAAAAATAACTTTGCACCAAAAACTTTGAAAATTAATTAAGTCTTCAAAACAATTGACCCTGGTTAACACAAAATTTGTGTGATTCGTAATATTACAGAGTTTTGAAATAAACCGTCTATTTATCGTTCAAGCAATTTTTTTCATGTTAAACCCATTTTAATAAAATGGGTGGAAAAATAAAACTTCCCTTGGATGGCCATGACTTCAAAATTACGTATATTCTTCAATGCTGAACAACTTTTCTGAATAACATTTCCCGAGATTTTCCAAAATAACGGTACTTTACTCTTGTCTCAAAATGAAATATTTGAAGACTTCTTCCTCCTATATTACGAATATTTTACTGTAGACAGTACTGTAGACAGATAGATAGATAGATTCATTTATTTAACTACGTTACACATTGTTTGTATAGTCTAATTCGCACACTGGGTTGTGAACATATACATATAGTCATGGGTGAATACATTCTTAGATATTAAAAAAAGAAAAATATAAAAATATTAATCAATAATAAATATAGCATAAACATACAATTTTAAGAAAAGACTAACAATATCGTAAATCTACAACAAGAATTCTATACCAGGATTAACAACAAACTTCCCCAAACAAATAATAATGTCAAAAATCATTTTGTAAATATTCTTGC
>WOGN01008594.1:0-11214 GCA_015342105.1 Leptinotarsa texana
GACCTCCTCGTAAATTTAATTCAGCAGCGAGTCTCCAGAGGAGATGGATGTCGAGTTTACGACTTCAATGGACCTCCCTGTCAATTTAGATCAGAGACGAGTCTACAGACGAGATGAATGTCGAGTTTACAACTCCAACTGACCTCCCTGTAAATTTAGTTCAGGAGCGAGTCTACAGAGGAGATGGATGTCGAGTTTACGACTCCAACTAACCGTTATTTAAATTTAATTCAACAGCGAGTATCCAGAGGAGATGGATGTCGAGTTTACGACTCCAACTGACCTACCTGAAAATTTAGTTCAGGATCGAGTCTACAGAGGAGATGGATATCGAGTTTACGACTCTAACGGACCTCACTGTAAATTTAGTTCAGGAGCGAGTCTACAGAGGAGATGGATGTCGAGTTTACGACTCCAACTGACTTCCCTGTAAATTTAGTTCAGGAGCGAGAGCTGCGGTGTACGTAGAATCTGTCTCAGGTGGGGGAACTAACACCCTATGAGCAAGTTTGCGCTCAAATCAGGTTTCACCAAAACCAGAGGCGAAAAAGCCCTGCACGGCCAAATCTAAGGCATCGTTAGGTGTAGCTGACGTGCAAAAACCTTCATATGGGAAAGTTGTTGTGCTATCAAGGTGGGAATCTTGCAACTTGACTATCCGACTACCTCATTAACAGAGCATATACTGTGTGCCTGCCCCACTGGGGACCAAATCAGCTAGAGTTCGGCAGAGCCGTACTCTTACCATCTGAAATGACAGACCCCTCACCATACAAACTAATCGGCTTCGTTGAGAAGCTAGGTTTGATTTGCCGAATGAGAATAGGTATGGGACACAATAAACCCTTGCGAGTGGCGGTGAAGGGTCGAATAGACCCACTCACTTTGGACCTATCACAACCTAATAAGCAACTCAATTATTCCTCGCCCATTTTCATAGTTACCATCTGATACTGTACTGTCAACTTTTGGACTAGCAAAACAGAAAGACTGAAACTTCCCAGGCACTTTTGGACAAGTAGATGCTGGCAAGCGCTGAAGACATCTGAAGTAAATTATGAAAACTCAACTCCAATATCTCGAAATCCAATGTAATCAGGTTCGAATAACCTCGATGAAAGTCCTATCAGAATTCATCAAGATCTGAACATTATTAGAAAATTTCAATATTATATTTAATATTCCGTTCCAAAAATCAAACCATAAAAAATTAACATGATGGAAGAAAAATGAAAATAGTGGCACTTTTGAAAGAAATAATTTTGTCAATTTTTGCGAATATTGCCAATCAGAAAATTTAGAACATTCAGTGAATTTTTATTTTTGCAATATTCTGGATTCATTTATTACGGACGAAGCATAAAAGGTTGATTAGATAGCAAGCAAGTATGAATTTCAACTAGCAGCGATGAAAAATGTTGAAAATAGAAAAGAGTATTCAAAAACTGGCGTTTGATTCCATCATTTTCTGTAACTTTTTTTGAATCAATATGCATTGAATGCACCCGAAATATTGATTTCAATCTACTAACATCTATGACCTTCATATATTTTAAAAATTGCGTCATGAGCACTACTGCGCCAGAAGCATGGGCCACATTTTCATTGGATACTGCACATTTTGTAATTTAGTGATCTGAAAAGCTTAACGATATTAGGTGAAGAATGTTACAGATTGAATAACCTGTTTATGTATCATTATTTCATCAACATAGATGAAGGATCTGAATGAAATTTCTAGCATCTCATACTTTGAACTAGTTCAATATAAAGAATATTGGAATACGCATGAATATTATTTTGCAGAAAGAAATAGGAATAACACTAACTATGAACCAATTTAAAATTTCTCAGCTACGCAGAAATAGATATCGATGGATTAGATAAAAATTCACTAATTTAATATCAAAAGAAACAAAAATAATAGTAACTAAGAATGAATTGAAAATTTCTTACCTATTTACATAAACGGACACCTGACCTGCTTATACCGAACATTTTTAAATTGACAGAGTAGATCAAAATCTAAACCAAGATGAATACCCTCGCCCATCCCTAAATCGTCTACCCCCTGCAGCTGGAAAATCATTAATTACCAGAAATCTTTGATTCACTTACAATACCGTCTCATAATTCATGAAGCCGAAGGAAGACTAATCTCGTAGACCCATAATTCAATAGAGGTATGCATATGAACCAACCCCCTTACTTAAAATATATTACCACTACGCTGCCAATTCCCGTCTATGAATTAATATCGTTGAAAGCATCGGTCTATGGGGATACATTTACTCATGAAATTCGATAGATTATCAGAGACGTTCGTGAGAGTTAATATTCATATTTTGTGTTTTAGATACCCAAACGCCCCTCTGAGACAAAATGGATCTTCTATTTGCAAAATATATTTTGGTTGGAATTAGAGTTGAAACGAGTAACTGAAAATAACATTTTAATTACTTTATGAAATTGAACGTAAATAGTTTCGAAACAATGGTAAGTTATTCATTAATCATTTTCTGATGAGCGTTAAACTTGGAGTCAACTATACTGTTACGTTTTCTCTCGTTGCTTGACTAATGATTGAGTACACTGAAAAATAATCAAACTCAACTTTAATCTACTTTGAATACAAAAAACGCCTCAATAAAAACTACAACTAATATTCGAATGTGTCTCGCTTTACTAGATCGCTCCACATAGCGCACTATAACTTCCACTTGACTATCTCGATAAGCGAGTGATTGGCGGGTATATTTGCCAATCGAAGGCGATGAAACATTCTTCAGAATTCCATCAAAGCCGGTAGCTTTATTCTTGCTACATATAGACCGTCAACGAACATCGAACATTCGCGCACTCTTAGCTACGTCACAGTTGGTTTATGGCTACCAGTGGTGGCGGTCGTTGTTTTTTTCAGAGAACTATTTATAATAATACCCTGACAAAGACAAAAAAATATTTTGGGAACTATCAAATTAATAAATAAATATTTCATAAATTTTTTCGGAATGGAGTCCGCATTATATTGGAATGATTTTTTTTATTGGCGTAATCTGAAATTTGACTTTAGCATCAATTTCTGCTTCGAAACTCCGAAATTTTGCTACTTTCTCACAAAAAAAAGTTTTTATAAATGGAATTTTCAATTTGTATGCAAAATTTGCGTTTTTTAAATTTTTTTCGCCATTTTTTGTAAATTCTATCACTTCTGCTACACAAAAATAGCATACTTCTAGATAGCATCGTATCAAATGTCTGTTTATCTACAAAATCCAAAAAAAGCTCTTGAAATTTAAATTGATGGATGTAGCCGTTACTACGTGGTAGGAGATCATGATGAAAAGAGAAATGAAAATTTCTATGCTTTTACCACTTTTATTTGTAAATAACGTTACTGCAGTTTCGTCCGATATTATTGTTTAAAGTTTGAAAATGTCCATATGGGACGAAACTGCAGTAACGTTAGTTACAAATAAAAGTGGTAAAAAACATAGAAATTTTCATTTCTCTTTTCATCTTTTGATATTTGTATGATGCAGATTTCATTAATTTTTGACCCTGTTTAAATTAACTTCATCAAATATCTATTATTGAATAGGTAGTTCGTATCTTAACGTACTAGATTCTGAAGTAAGATAAGTATATAGTCCAGTAATACCTTGATTGGGCGAAAACTAAATTTACGTTCAACTTTTACGATCCCCCTATCACTCACTCATTCAATGACTGCATATCGACTAATTCCTATCAATCTATATGGAAGCAAGTAAATGTTCTTCCGTTGGCTAATTAGCATCTTATGTGCACTATCAAAAATTTTTGAAGAAATATTGAACTTGCAGATAGTTGTACGACTGCTCTTCTGAAAGTTGTGGATGATGTGCACATATCTATTGATAATAACAAACTCTGTCTTCTGATATTATTGGACTATTCTGAGGCGTTCGATCGCATACACCATGAACTCCTCTTTGCTATTTTGGGCTACCTAGGGTTTTCAATACAAGTTGCAGCACTACTGAAAAGTTACATTCGCAATCGTTTTCAAAGAGTTGTGTATAATAACGAAAAATCTGATTTAATACAAACTGAAAACGGTGTTTCTCAAGGTTAGATGTTGGGCCCTCTCTTGTTTGTTTTATACACATCTCAATTTCATAGGTCACTACAATTTGCAACTATGCATTATTATGCCAACGATACTCAACTGTACATGGAATTCAACGAGAATTAAATTAACGAGGACCTATGGCAAATTAATACCGATCTCGGTATGTTATTATTTTGGTCAACTAAATATTGTCTATTTGTTGATGCATCCAAATCTAATGTCACGCTCTTTGGTCTCATAATTATTGTAATAGATGGAACAGAAATTCCCTTGAAAGGAGTTACAAAACACTTGGGCCTATATCTTGACAACAGTTTTCGTTGCAAAATACACATTCCGCGAATTCTGAAATGTGGTATGCAAATTTGAGAATAATATATTCCAACAGAGCATTTTTGGATAAATAAAGTAAAATTATACTCTGCGATGCCTTAGTTATTTCACATGCCAATTATGCAAACGTATGTATGGTCCGAGAATTTTGAATAGCGACAGTTTTAAAATACAAAAGCTCCACTCTATATATTTCAACATTTTCGAGCTCTACATCCAATTCTAGATTAAATTTGTTTAGATAATACTATTTCTATTTTGAACCGTTTTCGAGATAAACTGTTTCAAACGGAAACTGACGTGGTTTCCTTGCTCGTTTTTTTGAATTCATCACTTATTTTGGATATTCAACATTTTTTTTATACTTAGTGATATTTCTTTTTGATCCAATTTTTTAACTGTCTCAGAGCAGTCAATTCGAAATTGGTATGTACCTACCTTAGAAAAAGTCACAATTTGTATACATAGAGGAAATAGTGTGCTTTGGAAAAATAAATAAACAAATTATTTAACGTCAGACTTTCGTTGGTGGTTTTGACTGATTGGGATAGCTACCAATTGTAATAGAATAATGTCAAGATTAGGTTACAGTAATGAAGATTTCTTGAATTTATTAATAATTTATGGTGAGTGCAATAGAATTGCAAGTAGAAGATGCCGAGTATTTTATGAAAGATAAGGTGTCTTATTGTCTTGTGGTTTCAAATATAAAAAATTGAGCAATTGGATGGTTATAATGGAATCGACACGCATTGTTTACAACTTCGACAAGAATATTTGAGGCAAATGAAAAGCTACCCAGTAGACATAATCTACCTCGACGAAACTTGGTTTGACACCCATGATGTTGTCAAATATGGCTGGGTAGAGGAAACCAAGTATTGTGCTTTCAACACACCTTCTTCAAGGGGAAAACGTGATGCTTTACTTCTGTCGGCCAAAAATATAAAGGATTCGTCTGCTGATTACCACGAAGATATGACTGCAGCTTTATTCGAAACCTGGTTCAGTGAGCAGCTTCTCCCAAATATTACTCCAAACCCGGTTATTGTTATGGATAACGCTTCGTATCATTCTCGGTTATTGACTACAATACCAAACAATAACACAAAAAAACAGATATTATTGATTTCATGCGAAATCATGACATTGAAAATACCCGAAAAGATTCCAACGAAAAAGGTATTACTGGCGACCATAAAACAACGTAATTACAAAAAAGAGTATATTATTGATTCGATGTGTGAAACACGTGGTCATATTCTCTTACGTTTGCCTCCATACTATTGTATGTTTAATCCAATTGAAATGGTTTGGGCCACAATGAAAGAAAGGTTGCTTGTAATCAGTCGCCGGCTTTGAATGCTGTAGTGCTTGACAATATGAGGCGAATGGTGAATGAAGTAGGTAATAGTAAAGTATGGAAGAGATGTGTGGCCCACGTTATAAAAGAAGAGAACGAATATTATGTGCAAAATTCAATCAATCCGATCGTTATTCAACACGATGATGATTCCACCTCATCCGAATATAGCGAAAAAGAATTTTGATTTTTTTAGTAATTTTGTTGGCCTCTATTATTTTGTGAATATATGTTTGACGAGAATTCGGTGAGATTATTTGTGTTTTCATTGTAATTTAGAGTTTTCGACTCGGAAATCAATTACCTTGAATTTTTAAGTTTTTAATAATTAACCATGGCGGAAAAATTCAGTTAAGATAACTTTTACTACTACTGAAAAATAATATGCCAACGCGAGGCGCGAATTCCTTATCTATGCTGTTCCAATTGGTATTGAAAATACTATACTAATGATATCATCTGTTTGGAATGGTTGAATATCCTTCTAAATTGATGGATGTAGCTCTTACTATGTGGTAAGGGATCATAATGAAAAATGATAAATGAATCTTTCTATGTTTTTTCGACACTTCTATTTGTAACTGACGTTACTTCCGTTTCGTCCTTAAAGAGCATTTTCAAACGATCAGACATAGACCTATTTTTTTAATACCTTCTATTCAAAAATACCAGCATCTCTGTGATACCAAAATTTAATTATTCTACATGCGTGAAAAGACTTACTCACCCAAAAAAGGTCATAGTTGTATATGTCAACCACTTATTTTGGGTTGTTAGAGCATACACAACTCCTACCAGTCCAATAGTTGCCAATAGGCATAACATAGAAGACGTCTCTCTGAAAATAATATAATAACTCTCTTTACTCATCATAGAAAGTACAAAAAGAATAGAAAAAAGAAAACAACTTTCAGTGTAACGGTGAATAGGCGAAGTATCAGCCAAGGCTGTTTTTCAAGTCAACCTGGGAATAGCGATAATTGAATAATAATAACAAAAAATCTGGTCAACAGTGACGGCAAGATCAGTAAATTGGTAGGAAATTTCTTTAGTATGGTCAAGGTCGGAAACACACAAAAGACCAGACAGTTGAATGAGTATTTTTTTGGGTCCATAAAAACTGTCGCAACAAGACATTTTTGACGTGATCAGTGACTCGTTTTAGGCTTGTATTGAGCAAATCACGATAACCAACAGCTGACTGAGGACTTTATGAAAATTCTGATTCAGATAGCTGATATCCTCAGTCATAGAGGAACGTATTTCGTTTTCGATGCGGACTTGAAAAATGAAGTTGGTGAGCAGTCTGTTCTCCTCAGGTCCAAACATCACTATTGCAAATTCATCAGGATTGAGCTTATGGGTTACAAAAATGTCGAAGATGGCTTGAAGATTATTATTATTATATAACTGAGCAGATGTAGAACCACATGCGGTAAAGATAAATATAACTATGTGTCGTCTGCATAGTACCTCATAATGCATTTTTTCACAAACAAATGGAAATCACAGATATGCCAGCTGAAAATCAAGGTCTGGAAGATAGATCCTTGTGGCACTTCCTTTGATACCGTTAGAGCCTTCGACACAACTCCATCCACAACTCTTTGAGTACAATTATTCAGATAGTTTCCTGAGAGTGACACTGATTACCGAGAAAAACCAAAGAAGAGCCGTGATCAAAACTGTTGAAGGCTTTGCTATGATCCAAACCTATTGAAAAGGTCAAATTCTCATCATATACAGCTTTGAATAAATCGTCGGTAATTGACAGAAGAGCCGTGATGATATTATGCTGAAATCTGAATTCTGATTGTACAGATATCAGGAAATGACTTCCACTGACATGATTACAAAAATGATGTCTCACTATCAATTCCACTACTTGAGAGGGACACGGAAGAATTCAAATTATGTGTTTGTTATAGATTAATGAACATCTTACTATTTGTTATAATTCAATAAAATATTAATTAGGTGTTCAAATATTCGATAATATTCATGATGAACGTCAACCAAAAGCATAGACAAGGTAATGCCTCATCAGAACAAAAACAGCTGCTTTTGGAATTCTTAAAAAAAATCCACGTCTCATAAGTGGAAAGTTTTCTAATGAGTTTACACAGAAAGATGCTCAAATTTTGTGGCAGGAGCTAGCAGTGCTCCTCAATAGCTGTGGGGGAGGCACAAATAAAGATTGGACATCCTGGAGAGGGATAAGAAGTAAATCATAGTTGGTCATTAGATAAGTTAACAATTTTTCAAATATGTTTCAGACATGGCATGATATGAGGTCAAGAACAAAATTGAAACAGGGTGACTTCAACAGACACCAAAATTGAACTGGTGGTAGACCCGCTGTGCAGGACCACGAAAAATGAATTCGAGAGAGAGGTGCATGAAACAATTAAACCTGTATCGATACAAGGTCATCTGAATATTAAAGAATCCTGCACAGATTTTACATTCAATACAAATGGAAAAGACGATCTTATTCTATTCGATTCAAGCGAAGGCAACCAAACAAATCAAATTGGTGATATAGTGAATATTTATGAATTGCCACCTATTGAATTAGAGTGTGGACCTTCTACATCAAAGGAAACCTCTAAAATTTGTGTTCAAAAAAAGTTTCCTCATGCATCAAAAAAGAAGGTACAACTAGGTACAACTCAACTAATACGACAAATTTCAACCACTAAACATAAACTTTCTGTACCACTCTACCTAACCACAATATTTTGTGACCTAACCTCTCCAAACTCCTTCGCAAATCGTTTGCGAACTACAAAGTTCGCTCGCGGTAATTAGAGAGCGATTGCAGATTATGCGAAGGGTCAAGAATACCATTACTCTAGGATTATTCGCAATATTCAAACTTGAGAAGGACCTTAAAAATTGCGAACGGTCAAGAATAGCGCCCCAGGTCAGAAATGACTATAGGTGTATTTACACTTACCCAGAAGGATAACCCATCCACCCTTCTGAACGTTTGAAAATTGGCAACGGGTAATGATGGAGTTTATGAGAAAAGCGGAGTGGTTCATTAAAGAAAAATCGATGAGATTGCTCATTTTCAAGGATATCCGTTTCAACCCAAAGCATTGCTTTTGATGCGTCTTAGGGAGCTTTGCACCATCTCACTGGTGATTGTAGTGAAGCGAACGGAATTTTATTCTTTCGAATTAACATAACCATGTGATAAGGATAATCATTTATTCTCCATGTGGACCTAGAATAGTTTTATATTTATCATACAGGGTGTATCTGAAACATCAATCAATTTCAGGTGGTGAATACTTGTCATATTTTATGAAATAAAAATCGACGACATAATCGTGATTAGCTCACAATTATTTCGCTGAATTTGAATGAAGTACGTGGGTTTGTTATGAGTGTCAAAGAGCTTCTTATCATAAAATTAGATTTGTGATTTTGATTTCAGTGGCGTCGCAGAGGATAACTCCATTGATACTCATTGCAAAAAATCATTGTACGTCACTGTTTTGGCCAGGATCGATATTAGTTGAAATGGCTAAACTTCATCGAATCAGAGTCAGTAGCATAGGAATAGGAATAATGTATCATTTAATTGAAAAAATTTTTTTCATATTCATCACCAGTCGAACAAACTTTGAAATGAAAATCTATTTGGATACATATTTTGTACAATTTGAAACAACCACTGACCAAAATCTAATCGTCCAATCTTCATCTACTGTCAAAAATTTTCACTAGTCAATTCTAACTACTGTGGTGGATAATCAGCATTCTCTTATCGTTGGTATTATTTCAAAATTCTTCAAACGAAACGGAAGAAGGATCTATAAACATCTTGAAAAAATCAAGAATAATGTACAAGCAGTGTCGTGGTTGAACCATTTTTCACTTTACGAATCAATGTTATTTTAATAATAATCTCATATTTATTTCAACCAGTCTGTGTGTCTTTATTGACCTTTCGAAAGCATCTGACACCGTCTGTCACCATCTACTCCTTCAATCTTTAGAAGATATCGGAAAACGGGGTAACTCATTGAAATTATTTGGAAGTTATTCAACAGGAAGTAGCCAAGCAGTACAAATCGATGACATATTGAGCAGTGATGAGGTGATCGACTGTGGAGTACCTCAAGGTATCGTGCTAGGATAAATACTATTTAATATATATATATTAACGGAATTTTCGCATTAGACAACAGAATTTTCGCATTAGGCAACGGAAACATAGCCGGATTCGCAGATGACACTGCTATTTTTCACAAAGCAGATAACTGGAATTACTTGAAAATGAAAGTTGAATCAGAATTCTCCCTCATGAAATATTGGCTGGTGAATATTGACAAAACGCATTACCTACCATTCTGTTGTAATGCAGCTGGAGCACCTCCGTTCGATCAATTAACAATAAAAACTGATACACCTTTCCACATCTTTTCTGTAAAGAAAACAAAATACTTAGGAATAATTCTAGACACCAATTTGGAATGTGACCTCCATATTAAATATACCGTCAATAAATTGAGGACCATTCTATTCAAATTTAGGAAACTTAAAGAACGGCTACCTCTAAAATATCTCAAAACTTTATACTACTCGCTTGTAGAAAGTCATATCCGCTATGGAATAGTAGTATGGAGAGGAGCATTGATTAGACATATTTCTCAAATGGAAGTTATGCAAAGGCGTTTCCTTAAATTAATATTCTCTAAAAATGGTAGGTGTCCCTCTGATAGATTATACATCGAAACTCGTCTGTTAAACATACGACAGATGTATTTTTTATGCTCTAAAGGAAATTCAAATCCAAGACTGAATGAATGTAAACAATGACATGCCCTACTCACGTGATATTGAAAATCCCAAGAATTGGCCGGGGTCGTATTCAGAACCAACATCTTGTTGATCGCGAATGCTATAGCATACTTAGGAAAACTTTTTTATAATACCGAGTGAAATCCATAAGTTTTGCAGTTTATCGGGAAAAATGCAGATAATATGTGTAATATAAAAAAAAATTCATTGGATTTTTCACAGCGCACTCAAGCATTATATGAAAAGAGATGTTATTATGTCTTTATTGATAATTTTCATTTTATGTAAAATCAAAAGGAATATTAATCAAAATTATTCAACTGGGTGAATTTGTCTCTTCATCAGTAGTGTCATCCTCACTAATCTGAATTATCAGTGGCTCGATTTGTGCCTCTATTCTGTTATTAAGCTTCCACATCTTTGTCTCGACTTCCGATATCACATGCCGAACACACTTCTTCCATTTCTCCGCTGTGACTCTTTTCAAAGCCTCATCAAAAAGTACTTTGAGATCCGCAAATTTGAACGTGGTGTTATGCTGAGCTACAAAATTCTTCACATCCGCCCATATTAACTCGATGGGATTGAG
>WOGN01008595.1:0-11214 GCA_015342105.1 Leptinotarsa texana
GTTTCAGGAGGACTTTCTTTCAGTTTGTGTCTGGAAGTTACTTCTTTGCATGATCTACACATCCATGTATAGAGTTACTTCCTTCCTTTCTTTGGAATATTTCCTCATCCTTCTTTTTTCGTATGAAAATGGAGTAGTAGAAGCCAAAAATTTATTTCCCAAAAATTAATCACTCCTAAAAAATGTAACCCCCTCAATTCAATTTCTTGATTATTAACATCAAAATATGATATAGCTATTTCATCTGCACCACAAACAAAAATTTATCTGGATTAATGAAGGACACTAAAACCAATAAAAACATTCCCAAGAAAAAAAAATAAAACACAACACAAGTTTCATAACTTTTTTGTTGAATGACATTTCTAAAAAAGTTTCAGAAAGAAATAATTGTGACCAAACACTGTTTTGAAGACTAACGAAACCAATAATATCTTTGCATTGATTGAATTATGTTAATGTAGTACTGCATTATTATTCGGAATGTTTCCTTATAATACGATATTTATCTTTATATAAACACATCTATCATTCAAGAAAAGTTAATTGAAACCTCATAAGAATTAGTGAACTCTGAAGAAACACATTGAGGAAGTGCTGACACCAGAAGATGAAACGTTTAATTCTACTAATGCCTTGAAAATAATGATTCTGGAAGCAATCAGCGAAAAGCGTAGTTAAGTGGTATCATTTGAAACACGGAAAAATTTTGAGCATATTTAGCAAGTGATTATTCACCCTCAGGGCATGTGACCATGAAACATTTTCAATAAGCCAAGAATGTTGCAGTTATGGAATTGTAAATTGAATGGGGAATTAATTTTGCATATCATTGAAGATAAACAACTACGATATATTCCTTCTGTTGAAATAATTCCATCAGATCCGAATTACATCTTGCATGGTGTGCAATGGGACATGAGCCGCTGTTAGGAAAGTGAGTCAGGTCCGGACTGGCTGGGTCAGCTGGTAGGCGATCGCCGAGGTTCCTCAGGCTATGGTCACCCAAATGGAAAAAAATTATAATCATCTGGTTAAAATTTTCTTCAGTTGTATAAAGTGCAATCGCCTGCATTAACGTTGTGAGAATCGAAAATTGTGATAGAGCTAGTTACAGATTCAAACGAACAAATCATTCAATATGAAACTTTCTAGTGATATTAGTAATACTTAGGTGAATAGTTGTATTTTCAGTCCTCAGATGATGAATTACCTTTGATTTATTTCAATTTGTACGCCTCATATTGAATATAGGGAAACTTTAGTTTCTGTTTTGATTTGATATAAGAAAAATAATCTGAAATTTGGTTTGTGTTTAATACGAAGCTTCAATTTGCTGCCTCCCAAAAATAACTGATACCGGAATGCCTGAGGGGTATATGTGGGACCCTTGATGAAGGGACTTTCAAAAGGTACTTCCAAACTTTGACATTTAGTTGTAATTTATTCAGTCTCTTTTACTAAATTATCATAGACAAATAAAGCATTCAAAAACACGTGCAAATAATGAAATGTTCTGTTCGGGCAACGTACCGCCCATTTTACGGTCGCCATCATCGTTCTACCGAAAGGACAATTGGCAATGTGGTGGATAAATTTGAGTCCACTGGTTCAGTAAACGATCGGTCATAACCCGTATATCGAAGATCAGCTAAAAACCATCGCCGTTGTCTGTGAGAGTGTGCAGGAGAATCCGAAGCAGTCGAGTTCGTATCACTCACAAAAACTCGGCTTCTCGCAAGCCTCCTGGCTTGGGCATGCACCCATACAAAACTCAAGTGATCTAGGAACGACCATAGACAACGATGTGTGTTCGCTGAATGGGCTCTGGAGCAGTTGACAACTGACCCTAATTTTTATCGAAAAATCATATTCAGCGATGAGGCCCATTTCTGGATGAATGGCTACGTGATTAAACGAAATTACTGAATTGGAGACGATACCAATCCACATGGTTTGAATTTTGGGCCAGCGGCGTCATCGGTCCAATTTTTTTTTGAGAACGACGTTGGCAAGGCCATCACTGTCAACGGCGAGCACTATAGGTGGATGATCGCCAATTTTTTTTTGACCTGAATTGGATGATCAGGACATCAACGACATGTGGTTTCAACAGGACTGCGCTACATGCAACACGGCTCATGTCACTTGGATATTCTGGACGAGCGATTTGAGCAAATGGTCATCTCACATTGAGGTGATGTGAACCGGTAACTGAGATCATGCGATTAGATGCCGTTAGACTTTTTCTTGTGGAGTTTTCTCAAGTCGCAGGTGTATACGAATAAGCCACAAACTACAACGGTCCAACATAACCATAGGTGAAATAATTCCGCCTGATTTTTGCGCCAGTGTCATGAAAAATTGAGAACGAATGAAAAATGATGATATCTCTCAGACACTTTATTTTAGTTTAGAAATTTAAAGTAGGAGGCGCTTAATGAAAGTGATATCACTAATGTGCCGGAAGAAAAGTTTTTCCATCTTTATACAAAAAATGTGAGAATCTCTCAAATATTTTGTGTATAAATATGCAGAAGTGGAAGCCGTAACATTTTTTCCCAAAAAATATCTCCTTTAAATATAACACTTTCAATTTTAACAAAATTTTGTGGCGGGCATTAAAACAAATAAGCGAATGTCAGTTGCGTGGATGACATGAGTAGATTTAACTCATTCGCGACACAAGGTTGTAATTTTATGGTTGGATTAAGTGCTTCATCTTGTATTGTCATCCAGATTGATGCTGAAGAAGCAATAAGGCAAATGTTTTATTCCGAAACATCGATATCCGCCATTGAGTGACAGTGTTCCAAGTAAAGTCTTAAATTGTTTTCTATTCCATATACTGTATTGTCTAATAATTCTGTGAATGATATCTGAATCAATTCCACAACTAATATTGGGAGTGCAAATCGAATAGAAAAATTGTTATTGTATTATTCAAAGTTGTTTCAAAATTATTTTTCCATCGTATACTACATTTTTCATATGAAAGTAGTTGATTCGGGAGGACTTGATTCGGAGGACTGGGAGATGTGTCTCTGCATATCTATGAGAATGATTTGTTTAGAATCTAATTGCTTTCATCTTTTCTCTGGAAGATTCTCACATTTTTTGTATAAAGATAGGAAGCAAGATGCCAAAATATTTCTTGCCCGAGAGTCACTGAAAATGTTGAAAAATGATGTACAATATTGCATCACAGTTTGATTTCAGGGAGATCTACACCGGTGTTATTTGTACTATAAATCACAAATATCTATTATATGTTGATTCAAATAATCTTACGCTTCGTTTTTTGTAGAATTGAAATATTCCCTCCAACATACATACTCTTTTCGTTAATTATTCAACAACATTCTGATATAATTAAATAGAACTGGCCGATACTTGATGAAAATCCATATTAAAAAACTAATCAATAGAGTTTATTGTATGATTTTCACTATAAAGGTTTTACAAAAACCGCGACACGTGTTTCGCTATACAATATCTTCTTCAGGCATAACTGAGAGTTACTTCTAAATTACAACATTATATACTATACTATACTTCACCTATTACCTATTCGTCTACCTAAATAATAAATCTACCTGAAAAAATTTTTACCTGAAAAGTCAGGTATCAATACATTTTTCGAAAGTCTACCTGTAAATATACCTAACTATTTTTACCTGCGAATGAACAGATTCAATAATTCTGATAGAAGTATAGGGATATTTTTCAGAACAAATATTCTACTAGTATTTCATTTGCCGGGTGTTTGGCTATATCCATAATTAAAACTGAATTATTTATTTATATAGTAGTGGCATACGTGATAGTAATCATTGTTGCCAATTTCGGTTGGTAAAGTGTGGTGAAGAGCGAGTAAAATCACCGCCGAGACAAGAGGGAATGAATTTTTCATATAGCTTCCAATCAACCAACACTATTGAATCTTTTCCAGTATCGGATAATGTAGAAATCTCTCATGAAGCTTTTATGAAAAGTTTTAACTTTGGTTATTTTCTTGGGAATAGGAGCCAATAATATTTGTTCACTTAAATCCCATATACTCGGAGGCACATTACTGCCGAAAAATAAACCTCCAGCCATCCCCACCTCACAACAACCAAATTTTGAAAATTTCTATGGAAATAATATTCAAGTTACATCTTATTTGAAAGGTATTTCAATTCAGAATCCAACCCTGTAACATTTTTGACACTACACATACTTTTTTGAGTTCGCATTCAATTTCCAACTGGAAAGTAAAACTGAACAGAAAAAGTACAATAAACGAACTTCTGTTACCTTCCTTATGTTTAGAAGAATATCAGGTGTTAGTAGTTACCATACAGCTACAATAATAATCACTATCCACATTGAAAAAAAGTAAAGTGGAATCAAATCGGGGGATTCTGTAGAACATCTCCTTTCAATTCATGAACCCGCGAAAATTATCATTGAGAAACTGATTTACTAGTACTGGAAAATGAGGAGGGAGCTCTGCGTTATTAAATAACTACTCCATTTTGCAAAAAAAAAACATCTAACTGTATGGAATTCTTGGGGCTTGGCGTGACTTGATTATTCAGCAAATTGAAATATTTTTCACAGTTTGATTTGCTGTTCTATGATATGATTACCTGAAACGTTTGCTCCATTATTCTTTCAAATTCGTCAATAACTTATTGCATCTTGAAGTATAGTCAATACTCTTCTTACTCTTGAAGTATGAATATTTCTGGAGTCTTTTACCAACATAAAACCGTTATTTTAATACCTTGACACGTGTTTTGATCAACAAGTGATCATCTTCAAGAACATCAGTTTAATCGTCCTCTATTTTTTCGCCCCGTATCTTCGAAACAAAGCGCCCTATCACAAATCATCAGAGGACAAAATATCCCTAGAATAGTCCATGGAATAGTTCCTTAATTGTTTGACCCATGTTTGATAAACAACCTGTAGTTATAGACCGAATCTGCTGCTGATCAACTATCAGGTGAAGATAAGCGGCCAGGTAAACATAGTATTGATTATTAGGAATGATAATTTATAGATCTCTGATTAAGGAACATAGTTATTGAAATATATATGAAATGCCAGTCATTCAATTTTAATTACAAAGTATAAAATAATTGCTCTTAATCCTCCTTCAAATCTTATTTTAATTAAACATGAATTTCTGAACCGCTTTCGCAACTTCGATACCTTTCAGTATTGATTTTCATACTATTCGAATCTAAGGTTACATTCGAATCTTCTTAAAAGATTCATACTTTCGTGTCTCAGAGGTAATTTTACGCGCCCTCCGGTAAACTTCTCCAGTCTGAATCGGCAGCTTTGATTACTTTCACGTGTGTTACCGCTTCTTCAGATAAATGTTTCATTTGTTAGTTATTGAGATATCCGAAAATTCAGCGAAAAATATACTGATGATTTGGTCGGCACAAGTTTTTTATTTCGATATTGTTTACATAAGTATGACAGTCTTGCCCAATTACAACAAAAGTTTTTTCAATATTTGCACAAGCAACGTGTCTTCCTTGTCGTTTATCAGATAAATTGACATTTTTTTAGTTCTTCTCGTCTACACTCACCGGATAACACTACCTGGAAATGAAGAAAATTAAGTTGATACTTTTATATCCTACAATGGAAATATTTGGTTAAAATCACCTTCAGCCTAAAATGTGTTTCATTATTTGAGTTTGTTGATCTACTCGCTTCTGAAGACTTTTGATTACTTCCCTCTATAATCAACATTCTTCCTTTTGAGAAATGTGGTAACTTTGGGAGAGTGGCTATGTTTAAATTTTTCTTCGATAAAATGGTACTTTTCAACATGGAGTATATGCTCCACAAGGTACAGGATTTGACAGTTTCAGATTTATGCGCCAAATTAGCCAAAATGATATCGTTTTGCATTTCTTCATATCCATTCACTTCCAGAATAAGTCATAAACGTTTTCGTACCTGAACTTTTTTTTTTAGGCAATAATTGCGATTTCATTCAATCACTTTGATTTTTGGGTCTGAAAAAAACCCTAAGGAAACATAATTTTTCATTTAAAAAGTTTTGTAACGAATATCTGAATTATATTAATTTCAACGATGAATGCCTTTTTATAATTCGCCCATATGCTAATGTTTTATGATAATATCGAATTTCAATCAAAAATAAGATTTTATTTGGAGTTAAAATCTAGAATTGAAGAAAATACTTCGTTTGCCCACACCCAATTATATAAAATAAAAATCCATAGTCATCTCCTACACGATAGTGACGATTTGAAGAAGGTTTGTCAACACGTCTGTCAATACAATGTTTATGCTGAATTATCTCATACATGAGTTCAAGTAAGTCTTGGAATCCTTACGGCATTCTTTATCTGAAGAGGACGAGTGTACAACCGTATTTGGTAAGGTTCTTTTAGGTCACGTCTCATAAATAGCTTCAGGGTGGTCTTCTCTGAAATAAGGGGTGATCTAATTTGAGCATGACAAGTTGGAGATAAAACATATCAGAGAGGTGCTACGTATCTACCATTTTTATCAAAAATAATTGATTTTCAAGGCACAACCCTATTGAAAATAAATTGAAACATTTGCTTTTCAAGAACATATATGAATATTTTGATATGAATGTTCAAATTACGCGGGCCAAGTATATTCGATTGGCGATTTTTTACGCTGTTTAATAATAATAATAGCATTTATTACCCAACAGTTAAAAACCATTTACAGGGTTAACTGAGTATGTTAAAAATTATATCGATCTTTATAATTACAAAGTTACAATTTGAGAAAATGAATATTATAATAAAATAAAATAGAAAAAAAATTTATCAGAAAATTAAAAATTCTCCATGAAATACTGAGTTGCAGTGTCAACAATATATTCTAAGGAATCATAATTGATATCACACATATTTGAAATTGAATTGAAATTATTGCAAATGCTAAAGATACAAATTGAGATACAAATTAGTTCTGGCCAATCGGCTGTAACAAGTTTTCGTACTTCTAGTTCTGAAATGAGACACACAGAAAGTTAACACCTCCATAGCATCCACATTGTTGTGCGATAATTTATACAGAAAAATTATTCCAGCAAGTTTTCTGCATAATTCAATACTTTCAATATTGAATGTTATGGTAAGAAGTTCATGTGGAACACCCCCATCATGATAGATACCATAAGTTTGAAGTAAATAAACTTCAGGAAACGACGTTGAACTTATTCAAGTAATGTATTATAGTAATTGTAGAATGGAGACCATAGAACAGAGCCATATTCTAATTTTGACCTTACGTAGGCTATATAAAGAGTCAATAGAGCCAATATGAAGCCATAAACTATCAAAGCTTCACTTACTTTCGATCTAATATGGTTGGAAAAAGACAAATTTGGTCAAAATATACACCAAGATCTTCAATTGAGTTACTTCGTGACAGTGAAATGGTATCTACTCGATAATTGTACCAAAGCCTATTGAGGCTTTGGCTAAATCTTGGTGGCACTCTAGTACTAGTCCTTAGGTGACATGTTGTCTGTTGAAGGCTAATAGGGGTGGTCTGCTATCAGTGCAGATTGTTTAGTTTTTGCCAGGCACCGCTAAGTAGAATGTCTGCAAACTTGGTTTTCAAATCCAAAACAAGTACTATTCTCAAACACTCTCCACATCGAAACCAATTTTGACTGTATGTCAACGATTTTCTTGAGAAAAATTGCACCATGCTCGTGATATTTTAGAAGTAATAAATAATTTACAATTTGCATTTTGAACGTAATACATCACCTTGACGAAGCAATGAAACTATGAAATATGAAATAATTTATTTCTCTGTGTTTACATTATCTTAACAATATAAGTGGTTCAAAGTAAAAACCTAACTGTGTCATAAAAAAAAACATTCTAATCAAAAATAAAAACAAAATTCAAAAATTCGAGCAACTTAGAAAACAACAAAAACAAGAAAATTTTCTGAAAATGTTCAGAACAACATATACAACTTGATTCAAATTAATATTCAAATGAATTCCTCATAAAGTTTTCAATGTATATTGGGTTGAAGATTAAAAAAAAAGTATATTCATAAATTAAAAAAAGTAATTATATTCACAACAATGATTTCCAAGTTGATAGATTAACTTTCAGTAAATACCCCGAAAATAAATAAAATGTCTGTTTTACCTCCACCCAGTATTTTGCTCATCTATGCTGCCAATAGCCACTTCTAAAAGACACATTCTGAACACCCGCTTGCATTTACCACCGTTTTCGTAAAAGTATATTCAACAGTATCAATTTATGGGTAAAACCTAAACTAAAAAATATAATTCACGCTTGCCGATGGTTGAACTTTTAACGTTTACGCCGGCACACCTTCTTATGTTCCGCTTGCCAATGCTGCTGTTGGCATGTCTGCGAACAATATGCAGTATTCCAACAGCAGTGGTAGATGGCGTCCTGTTCGCAATTGTAACACTGCAAAAAAATAAAAGATTCAAAATTATTGCCAAAATATTGTCAACTCAGTCACATATCAAATTTCAATGAAATTAAATCAGTTTCGTTGAAAAATTACGTTCTCAATTCGACAAATTACTGACAAGTTCAAAAATATAGGCACTCAGAAGTATACAATTTTCACTTTTTCAACTCAAAGAAATAAACGACGGTGACATTTGAAATCGAGAATTATTTATTTATTTTATTTATTCCATAAATTGCGTAAACTATAAGTATGAGTACAAAATTCTACATATTATGGGGTTAAGGCCTTGAGCTTAAGGAAGCTATGTAGGCCATAAAAAAGATACATATATAAATCAATTAGAAGAAAATCAATATGAGAATCAATTATTATAAGCTACTCAAATTGAAAAAAATAAAATATTTTTCTAGATATATAAAATTTGAAAAGAAGATAAAGAAAACTATCACAGCATCAATCTCACAGTAGTGTTAATACTACTGAAGACGAGTAGTAGTATATATATACACACACATACATAAATCTATATAACAGCATCAATCTCATAGGGTCGTTAATACTATTAATACTAATGCTATGTCTGGAAATAAGCACTAAATATTAAGTCCTTCAATTTCTTTTTAAAAGAGAACACTCCAAGAGTCTTTAGATAATCGGGAATTAAGTTGTAGAATTTGACGCCTTGATGTGTAATACTCTGCTGACCAGCGGAAGTCTTCACAGCGATTGTTCGTAATTGTTGCCTATTTCTGGTACTGTAGTTATGGACTTGAAGATTCGAGGTGAAGTGAATGTTTGAATGTATACTACTCAGCTGTTGGATATCGGTACGGAAGATTATATACTCTCTTAACAGCTTTGTTTTGCTCCAGATGAGTGTCAGGTATGTGATATGGCTATGCACAAGGGAGTAATATATTTTGGAACGACCTAATATTATATCTATCTATTTATATGTTATATCACGGGCAGATTTATGAAGGGTAATGTAGTTAATTACTCCCCCTTTCCCTTAACATCCACTTTCGATACATTGCAAATGAATATTTCAATATTTACAAGCACATACTTCCATACATAAATTATACCTCTGGAAAATTCCTCCCTCCTGAAATCTAGACCTAAATCCGCTCTTGGATATCCTAATGAAAATTTCACACTCAAGACAGTCATAATTCCAACTGACAACTGTCATCCCAAGGTACTATACCAAAAGTAGCAAAAAAATAAGTGTGATTTGAAGTATTACTACAAAACAGGCCACATAAGCCCACTTTGAAAGAAGCAAGATTATTATTGTATAAAGATGTATACATTGTATTGTATTGTATATGAATGCATTCATTTTAGACTGTATCAGGAGAAATCCTGATAACTTGATTTAATTCCGTTTTGAACACATCATACGATTCCAATGCATTTTTTCTGAAGCTGAATAAAGTCAATAAACTTTAATAATAAAATAAAAAAAGGTAGCAACTACTATATTGTCACTGTCACCTCAAGTCAACAATTGTCTTGTAAAACTTACAATAATCACTTTAAAGTTATAAAAATTTTATTGTTAGCAAACAAAAAAACTTATCATTTTTAGAGGTACAACTCTCATGAATTGATATGGAAATTTTGTCTATTGTTCAAATCACCCAAGAAATCCCTTTTTTATAATAATAAAAGAAAACACAATAGTAGAAAAGAGAAACCAGATAGAAAAGATTACAAAAAAGTTCTTTGGAAAAAAAGGATAATATACACTTTTTATTTATGAAAATTTAAATTCCAATATTAAGAGGTTATTCCTTACCACATTTTGACTTGATTCCTGCTCAATCAAAATCATTAGTCTTGTATTACGTATAGTAGTGAATACTAGAATTTGGAATGAATACCATTGCAGTAAATTTCAGTTTGAATAGTTGCTGCAGGCATAAAAGATTTATCAGTTTACAGAGGGTTCCAGAAAATCTAATTTGAAAATACACTTCGTTGCTTCATTTCATAGGCCCTAAAAATAGAATTGACTTCTTTTACTCATATCAAATACTACAATTTGGAATATAATCGACTGAAATAGTTCATTTCTATTACATTCATTTATTCCAATTGAAATTTTGTTGTTTTTTTTATATATTTTTTATTTCTCTGGAAGATAATATATTTCAACGCCTGAATGAAATACTGATTTCTCCCCGAATTTTGAGCAATATAAATTAATAAATAGTTGTTTTGTTTGCTTTGCATTACAATCATAGATAGTATTTATTTCACTGAAATTCAAAGTCGAATGTTAGTGGTTTTTTCCAACAGAATGAATGAAACAACTAATGAAGAAAAGAGAATTGAAACTTTTTATGTTTTTTACCACTTTTATTTGTAACTAACGTTACTGCAGTTTCGTCCTGTAAGGGCATTTTCAAATTTATACATTAAACTAACAATGGTTGATTACATTAGCCCTTATATAGCACCCCTGTAAGTAATAATAGAGGTACTTGGCTTGATTCCTGAGAACCAGGTTGCGGGTGCAACCTGTTAAAAGACCAAATCTATTTAATTTACTCTCCGGTTTTTAAATTGGCACATCCGCATTGTGAACTGTAAATTCAGGTATATATTAGCGAATGTAATGTATTAATCTTAGTTTATTGTTTAAGTTTGAAAATTTCCATATAGGACGAAACTGCAGTAACGTTAGTTACAAATAAAAGTGGTAACAAACAT
>WOGN01008596.1:0-11213 GCA_015342105.1 Leptinotarsa texana
ATTCTGGTTTGTTTTCAAATAATCGAATTAGATTTTAAAATGTATCTTCCGTTTCGTTCAAAACTTTTTTCTGTACTGAATCACGGGTAATTGTAAATATTTGAATATTTCATTTGTAGTACAAAATTTCGCTAACACGTATAAGTCTCAAAATATGTTTTCATTTTGATTTTCTTTTGAACAACTTATCAAGGAGGTTACGTATAACGCCATCTGCCCGCGAATAGATCAAGCAATAATGCCTTGATTGCCTTGGGAGTTACAAACATACATACATACAAACAAACATACATACATACAGGTGAAGCTAATATAAAATGTGTAAAAATGGTATCGATATATTGTATGACCGCTATAATCGTTGTATCGCCTTCGAAAACAACTACATTGGATAGTTGAATCAAATTTTATGAAAAAATATTTTTTCTATGTTAGCCTACGAAGTTTTCAATTAGTTATTCCACCAGAACTTCCACGATTTAATTGGCCGAGTTGATTGCCGGACAAAATGAAATATCAACATGGCGTAGCGCAAAAAATTCCGGAAATTACCTCCGGAGTATAGTCGAACAGAAAGGTAATATAAAAAGATTCCTAACAGAAACAGTTGGTGTTGACCCTGGCGATAAAATTACCCGAAACGTTGGCGGCCACTAAATTTATTGTCTGAAAAGCGCGTATTAAGCTACAAATTTGCCTGTCCAACGTGACCTTCCAATGTGTTTTCTACAACGATAAATTTTTCCACATGCGATATGAATTCGTTTTCCTCATACGGAGAATAAAGGAAGGATTGGGTCTCTATTTGATCAGAAATAGGGACCCAGGGTAATTTTTTTAAAGTTCATGAAAAGCTTTCTCTAATTCTTCACTAATTTTATTCTATATAAGATGATTATTTCCAGTCAGAAGAAAAGGGAACAGACAAGCGAATTTCTTGAGAAATTTGATTTCAACGTTTTTTGCTTGAAGTGTAAAGGAAATAATTATAAAAAATTTATTATCAATTGAACGTCGAAGTATATCATTCGTTACGAAAACACAACAGTGAAAAGTCTGTTCAGATGGATCTACATTGGTAATCAAAATAAAGTTTCAGACTCACCCAGAGTAGATTCCAATTCAGCTTTTATATTGGTTGGGGTGATGCATTTCAAATAAAAGTATTGTACCACATAACGATGACTAATAACCATTTTCAGAAATAAAGTAATATTAATAAAATCTTCATTCATCTTGAGAAACAGAACAAAAGGCGCAATTGAAATCAGGCTACACACATCTTAAGCTTCTATAATTAATGGTGATCATAGAATAATAGGTGAAAAATATGAATATATACTCATTAGAATAAATTAAAACATTTGAAATTGAATTACAAGCATGTTTGAGTTTGAGAATTAGACGGTGATCATAAAGTCAAAATATTACATCAAGACCGTCGAGATATTCAGTACAAACAGGTGATTTACATTTCAATACATATACATATTAGTCAACTAGGAACATATCATTTATTTATTATGAATATTTATCATGAATAAAGATGCCTTTGAAGGCATCTTTATTCATTGGATAATTCCATAAAATTCACTGATGTGATACAGAGAATTTGTACTTAAGAAAAACTTCAGTAAGTACTTAAACCTTTTAAATGATAAATTATGGAAGCCTAGTGTCAGAGTATTGTATAGCTTGAGGTCAATATTGTCCGTTCTTTTCAGTCTGTTTGTTTGCATCACTAGGTCTGATTTATTTCCAGTATCATGATGGTGTATGTCTGTACGAGAGGTATAATTATTTGTATTTAGTCCGTTTTCATGAATAATAACTGAATATAGTGTCATTATTTTGAGATTTTTAAATTTCATTCAATGCAGCGTCTTCAATCTTGAAACATATGCTTTGCAGATTGTGTAATTTCCAATTCAGCGATATTTTTCAAACAACTACCGTCATCTGTAGTTCAGGCCGGGTACTCTATATTTGTATTTGATTCTCAAAAGAAAGTATGGACTAACGAGCAGAAAGTATTATTAACCATCTATAGATCTAATTCCATATTTTTGAATTCAAAACGTTTGAAGACATGTATACTACACTCAACAATTTTACGCATTCCTCACCTATTCCGTGACCGTTACCTGAGACATATTGATACACAATATGTGAAAAATTTTTCTTATAGGAACAATCATAGAAAAATCTGAAGGATGTATCGCAAACCCCCCTGAAAAATTCCCAACTCAAATTGGAAATCGATCAGGTTTTTTTCTGAATGTTTACTAAGAGAAATCAGCTTCATTTAGTTTTCATTGTTTTACCCTGTATATCGAAACAGTTTGAACGAGAATTGATGCCTACAATGTAATGAAAATTCGATATCGCGTGAGAAACAAGAACTTTCTTTCAAGCCTAAGGATGTTTTCCCTCGTGGCAGTTGGAGATAATAGATTTTGGTCGAATTTCGTATCATTTACTTCGTTTTGAGTGACGGCTTGATGAATGAATTCAATCCAATTCATTGTGAAATCATTATTCGAAATGGATTCTGTCCCAACATTATTCGTAATCACTCTTGTTGACAATTTTGAATGTAAGTGTGACGAAGACTGGTTGAAAACAAGTTAACAAAGTGTCTTCACACAAACTTGGGGAAGAATTCCATTTCATCCCCAATGTACTGTTGGTTGAGCAAATTAATTCTACGGCGGCTTCACATGCATTGAGTGTTTAATACAACAAATGGCTTGGAATGGATGTAGAAGATATATACCTCATGGTTATTTTCCACTGTTCACCATATGAATGTCGTAAATTGTAGGATATACTGGTAAGGATTCGGTTGAATCAGAGGATTGGAAAAATTAAGAGAATTCAATGGAACTGCACTTTACTCCACCAGGAGATTTCTTGGTTTGTCACAACCATTTCTGATGTAAGATTCCTAATCTGCAACTGGACGACTTGAACAGAACTCATAGCAGCGTGTCAATGATATAATTTAAATTGATGATGGCAGATACATTGAAATTTTGGAATGAAAACTGAATCGACTCATATCTGCTACTGTATGGTGTTATGATTGTGATTGCTTATTGGAATTCAATTCTGTATAGAACACAATACTAGGTAATCGTGGAAGATTTTGGAGACTGTTGGATCGATGACTGTTGAGTTTGTGTTTGTTTTATTGGTATTGGTATCTGAAGAACCATCTACAGAAGGGTATGAATATGATTTCACTTTTGAAACGATAAGATTTATTCATTAAAATTTTCTACCAAAATACAGTTTCTGCTCTGTAGTTACACAGTTTATCATATCTTCCTCCAACACTGTCAACTATAAGTTTATGGTTTCTTTCGATTGATATTTATTGTGTATCAATAGGACCCGGTGATTTCTTCACCATCTCTTAAGAATTGATAATTTTATAGGAAATATTTTCTGTGGTGCTTGTGTGTTGACTTTAAAAAAATATGTCTTGCTTTCCATTCAAGATCGCATTCTGAAGGAACTGATCTATAATTTAACAATGGATAACACTACATGTGAATGATAAATTATCAAGTAAATACGACAAATTCAGGAGAATAATGCGATTCACTTGCTTATTTCCAAATCGAAACATTATTCATAATGTTAGCATATTCATTGACAAAGTTATTATAGAAAAATGGAAGTTTATCTACGGAATGTTAAGGTCTTGTGGTATTACTTTCGACATATTTCCTTGTTAGTTATGTCTTTTCGCAAAAACAACTAGAATTTTTTAAAGCGATACTGAATAATACAGTTCAATATAAATAAAAAAATGTCTTTCACTTTCGGCAAGTGAGACGTTGAAAAAATCTTCACTGCATAATTATTGAGTGGGTTTTTTGAGCTAGCTTTCCTGATAAAAGATTGTGTTTCATTATCAATTCTTTTTCGAGTTGCTCAGCATCATTTGATTTTCACGAAACATAATTCATTGTGAACTATTAAAAATCTTAGAGATTTACACAATGGAGAGACACTGAGGCATAAGCATGATTTAAAATGTAACACCACAAAATGAAGAAAATAAAGTAAATTCGTTAGTACTCCGGTGGAGAATATCAAGTTACCGAAATCGCAGCTTATTAAAACCGTTGAATAATGGCAGCGTCATCTTTGAATAGTTGCTTCTCATTTTTTACTTCTCCATAACACGACAATCACTAGTGGGTAAAGTAGTGTTTTTTGAATAAGGAAGATGAAGAATGTGGAAATTTGTGTAATATGTTTCTCCTGTTCTTCATTGAGGAGAAAAAATTCCTCTTTCAAAATGGAGGCTATTTGAAGTTAACATGTGTAGTAGTTAAATTGACACTCCATCCTGAATTATATAAGTTACTTTGCCATGCAGATCAACAGATGTTTGAATAATATTGTGAATATTTGAATATAAGATCCTGAAGAATAAGAGTTAACTTTGTAGAGAAATTATTATGAAAATTAATTACTATCAAGGATGGTGTTTATAATTTTTATCAGACAACGCGTCTCAGCTTAAGTATTTCTGAATTATTAAGATGATAGGCTATTTACACATTTCCTGGATCAAAATTGTAAGAAATAAGGGTATTATCAGCACAGCAGTGGCATAAAGTCACAAAGTTTTAGTCCAGGCAGCTTGTGTTTTTTTGCAGAAAGTTCTGCAAGAGTTATGAAAATTGGTTCTAAATAGTATTTTGGGCTGCTGAACAGGAGTCTAAGATTTGCCAAACTTCTTTTTCACGGGATATATGATTTTTTTTGCAAAAATTGTGTAAAAATTCGACTTAGTTTTGTTTTTTTGTAAATAACTCGAAAACTACGCAATTGGTGTATAAAAGTCATCTATACATAAAGATAGACAATAAAATTTCCTACATTTCATGTTGATGAAGTTTTTTCTACAGTCAACCGTTAAATCACAGGAGAACGCTGTAAGTGGGAGAAAAACCCCAACATTTCTAAAATCGGGATTTTTGGCGATTTGACGCGGGAAACGTCTTTGCTATCCTCAAAGTTATTAGGACCAAATATATATGAATAGATAAGTACTCTCTGATCATTCCCATATTGATTTTAATTTAAGAGCCACCGGTAGACAGCTGTCTCAGCCTATCGAGCATCATCGGGCAGGCGGTCCTCGATTGAAGACAAAATGTGAAAAACCAGAAAAGTACTTGATAAAAATAGCTGCGTAAACGCAAGTGAAATATAAGTGGAACCACCTATTGGTATGACACCCAAATCAACTTGACAAGTTTTTATGTCAGTGTTGGTGGTTTATTCAATCAACCGACAACTGCGGTTGCAAAAATCGGAATTTCGGTGGTTTGACGCGGGATTCGTCATCGCCAACGTAATTATTTGACATTGAAACACACCACTACTTATGTGATGTGTACTTCTGTAAATTATAGCTATATATAAATATATGTGAAAGTATTTTAAAAAAGAATGAAAAAGTTAGTAAAAAGAAAAAGTTCAATTCAGTTCCAAATAATATATTGATTATATAAACATGGAATAGTTTATATGTACGAAATGTAATTTGTGTATATTATTAGTTATATGAACGTTGGAATTGTCATCATCTTCATTCTTCAATCTTCGAGTTCTTCTTTGAACGGGTTAGTGAGGACTATGAGAAGTCTAGAAAGTTTATAAAGTTGTGACTGTCAAAATAATATTTCTTTGCAATCCTCAAATTATTGCACCTTCGATTTACTTACGTCCTCAACCTTTTAGATGGCCGTTCACTAGGATCTGGATCATCTTCATCTGTGAAGGAAACAAATAAAAGCATGGAATCAGTGGAGGGAGATGAGTTGTATTAAGATATTGCAAGCATTTACCTTTTGAGTTTTTTTCTTGTGAAATGTCCAACGGCAATGAATCGTCCATCTCAGCCTAGGCTTCCTCCTCGTTCTGCTCCTCATCTTAAACCGTTTCAATGTTATTGCAGGTGCCCTCAGAATTTATGCATAAGGAGGAGCAGGATAGACCTGCCTTCCTGCCTTCCTGCAATTTCGCTGGCAATTTGTGGTGCACTTGCACGAAATCAGCTTTAGAAACGCAGGGGGAACTGGGGGAGCAAGCGTGAGCACTGGCTCTAAGCCTGAGATCGTGTTTTTCCAACACCAGTCCTCAGGGTCTTTTTCCACACCAAGCCAGTGCTGAACCTGGTGATGATCCTTAGAGATTCTTCCCTCGCTGCAGCAGCTCTAGGTGGTGAAGCTGCTATGTTTGAGCTGAGCATGAATGCTGCCTTGCTAAACGAGGTGAACCTCAGGTGGTTGAGTGTGGGTGTGGTTTTCCCTGTGTAACCGTACAGGAAAACCAGAAAATGTTCTCCTACGGCGATTACTGCTTCTTGGGAGGAGTTGGAGATTTTGGAAATGTTGATCATGTCGCCGAGGCTGGGGTTCTTCACAAGCGTAATTAAAAATTTCGTCTCTACTTGCCATCTTCTCTTACACGCTCATCGCGTGTAAGAAAAAATGTGGTCTTTAACTGGGAATGCGCAAGCTTCTAGCTTCAATATTGCATTCTCGTGTAAAATCGCCGAAAATATCGATTTTTGAAGTTTTGGGGGTTTTCCCTCAATTTCAGCGTTCTTCCATGGCTTAATGGTTGATCGTAGAAAAAACTTCAACGACATAAAATATAGGAAATTTCATCTTCTTTCTTTTTGTATTGATCTTTCTACACAAAATGCGTAGTTTTCGAGTTATTCGGAAAAAAAAAACGAAGGCGATTTTTTTCACAATTTTTGCAAGAAAAACATATTTTACGTGAAAAATTTTGTTGAAAAACCTCACATTTGTATTCAGCAACCCAAAAAACCTTATAGAACCAAATTTCAAAACTTTTGCAAAACTTTCGAAGAGGTAGTGATGGCGAGCTCAAGATTGGATTTTCCATCCGTAATATCTAGACGACCATCTAGATATTAAATGTTATTTTGATAGTAAAATTATATTTTAATCCCTTTCCATATACTACGATCTGTGACATTTCTTTGTTTTATGTCGAATGTTTGGTGTACAAACTGAATAAGACGAAGTGATTTCAGTGTGATGGAGAAATAGGGAGCCACGAAAATTTTAAATTTCTTGAAACTGCTCTCACAAAAACAATCTCAATAGACGAAATAATTTCGATTTCACGTAATTGGTCATATTTTTGTTTATGTTTGGTAATTGCAGAGCGTCGCTACCGCCAATATCTTGAAAAACAGATAAATTACCTAGAATAGAAAATATATTTTCCAAAATGGATAGATTTGCTGATGGAATGATCCCCAAAAAATATTGTACTCGAATTTAAGGAAGTTATAGAAGGACAACTTTTATTTGATAGGATTTTGCTTGAAGTTCATGAAATTAATCTATTTCCAGGAAAACTGTACTAGGTATCACCGTTCTCATGAAGAAGGACCCCAGGTTGAATATTGCTGTTTATCACAGGGTTGATATCTTGATTTTTGGTACAAATATCGTTTCCGACTGGAGGCCGTGTATGAGGTATTTGCAAATCCGTAAGAACAGTTTGGGAAATTGTCATGTCTCATCGGCTATTTCAATAGTCCTCAGTACCCATGAGAATACTCATGAATCTTGAGTCGAGTCCAGAATGTCATCAAAGGATAAGTGGTTTTGAAAATCACACAAAGGTTTGACATTTGTTCGTTGATATTGGAATCGTTGATGAACATTTTTCGAAAAATCATAACGATCATATTTATATTACTTTCACTATCAAATAGTAAAATTCCGTGAATGAAAATGATATCAAAACCAATAACACGATAAACGATGATGATGTTATTTTGGGCAACACATGTATTGTTATCGGGAAACCATCCTTTCTAATGCATAGCCCAAAGCGGTGTTAGCAGATTTGGCCAATCGTTCAACCGTGCTGTGATACGGTAGATTCGGAATCACGTGGAAACATGTTCACATCAGAAAAAAATTAATTCCAGACAATTTAAATCCGGAGAGGATAAAACAATGAAAGAATTCATTCGGACGAAACGCTTACAAAAACGTGAAGGAATTTCTATTCAACTCGATAGAAAACAGCGACCTGAAAGAATACGAAAGAACATTTTTCAGAGTTCCAGCTCACCCTCATAGGTCGGGATTTGGCCCTGTAACATCCATCTTCAATCCAATTTGAGGAATCAATATTTGCAGAGGAGTTTAGCGGAAAGACACCGTTCCATTTGAAGAACATCATAGAATGTTTGCGAATTCAAATGATGAAATTTATATGAAGGCCATAATAGCTTGCTACAGCTTTGGAACTCAATTTATGAGATATTTGATAATTCTGAAGAAAATGTGTTCCTATAAAGAATTCTCCTTGAAAGAAACAGTAGAATTGGAACTAAGTAACTGCGATAAAGAATTTTAAAGAAGTTCAGAATCAAAGAAGTGTACTTGAATATTCGAGATACAGGAAAAGAGAAAAAATATCTAACAAAACTTTGCGGAAACTACTGTTGAGCAAGCAACCTCATAATCAGTGTCATTCAACGTAGAACATATTTTGTCAGGTTTTTACAAGTGCCATATTAAATTGTTTACTGATTTCAAATTTTGAAGTGATACTTTCCAAAATTTTAAAAGGTGACAAAAAGCCTTACTTTAGGTAACCAGCTACGAAGACTTTCAGTTTTAATTATTTTCTACATTCTTTCATTCCTAAACTATATTTCCTAAATTTTTGGGACATTCATAGAATTCAGGGCGTTTTTGTGAGCCTTTTTTATAGAAACGTCAACATATTAAATAGGTATGAAAAAAACATCTAGCAGAAAACATATCGAGAAGTAGAATTTTTTATAGCTGAAGTTACTTTGCTGGATATTTATAGGCTAATCCCGTAAAGGTCGCGTAAAATGAAATCTTTTTGAACTGGTTATATGAACACTTCTTCAAATACCTTTAAATACCTCTGATGAAAGTTACATTTTCCTGGCATACTTAATTGATGTCTCCCATTAGCAGCTGGTTAACTGAAAAACATATTTTGCACATATAATTACCATTATCATTATAACGTCTTCATCACTTTTCAAGGATAATGAGAAAATGCTCCATGAGTTGAGTTCTACTCTGTTGGAACTGAATGGATCTGTAGAGAAGAGAACCAGAGAGAAAAGACCTGTCGAGGTCCCTAACAACTTCAAGGAACTTGTGGTTGTCTCCACAAAGGCCTTAACACACTTACTCAAAGGGGACCACAGACCTGATACACTCAACACCGTCATGCTGCAGAGTTTCGACACGAAGAATTCTCTTACCACAACAACACAGCTTAAAAAGCGGAGCGGAACTAGAAAATCCAATGAAGAGAAGTAAATTAGCTTCGAAACCAAGACCGACAAATGAAGCTCTTCAGAATCAGAAAACATCTAAACAGAAGATACCAGCAGATACTCGCCCCATTGTACAAGAGCACAACCATCAGACACCTGTGGCAAGAACTGAAACCTCTCCGAAACCGACGATGGACGACCGACTCGGCAAAACTCAACACTGGAAAACATTTGTCATGAAAAACACATTAAGTATCGAGAAAGAGCCGCCGAAAGCCATATCCTCAAGTACACGGAGAACGAAAGAGAATATATTGATGATGTAGATACTACCGATGCAACGTTCACTCTTATCTCGTGATTTGTCGGGGTGGGCCAGCACATTGATAAAAGAATGAAACACTTAAATAGGGATGTTTCTATTTGAATATAAATGCAATATATACACAACTAATACAACTTTATGAAGATGGTAGATTTCACAATATTAAAACAGTCATTTACTAGCAAAAACACATAAGTCACTGTTGCTGACTAGCGAACAACTGCTCTTCGTCCAAATCGCATCGATCTAACTTCGACCGAGCAGGGTTGATACTTTCCGATTATGTCGGAAATCCTCGATGGATTTCCGGGCGCACTATACCGAGAAGAAACGTTGCGCAGTTCTAGACAGCAGCGAAGCAACAACGTTCAACTCCGGAGGAAGTGAAAGACATCGCTATCAGAATGCTCTAGGCCAATAGCAAATGCTGGCAGTGATGAACATCGTCAACGTCAAAGTCCAACTGTGGCAATTCCAGTATTTCTTCTTCAACCACTGTACTGGTCAGTTACACCAGACATAAACTAGTCATTGGATGCCTACAACAACAACAAGCGGATATATTTGAGGAGTGCATTAGGGGTAGGAACATTAGTATTTACAATAACACGAACGAAAAGACACATGTAGTTTTCAACGAATAGAAGACCCAAAATGTTATCTATCGAACTTTATTTGTACAGTGTGAACAATAATTGTCGAACTCATGCGGAAAACGTAACAATAACAATCGTGTTAAGAAGTCTGTGTCTTTGGGTACACAACAGCTGGTGGTATGATAATTTATATGAAAAACAGTATATTTTCAATATTGTGTCAAATGCGCTCTAAGAAGGATTGAGAAATAATTTCAAATATTCCAATTGGGGCGCCCTCTGAGGAAGTAAAATTGGCGCGTTTACATATGAAAATCGTGCTATCAACGTGCTATCAGTAAACGTGCTATCAAATCTAGCTGAGGAATAAAGGCTCGGCTAGCTGGACTGGCTGAATACTAATTTTTTGTCCGTTTCACAATATTTCTTTATCAGTGCCGTATGTTCGTAGGGTTAGGTGAGGTGGTGAGTGGTTTTGCAAACCGATTTTTGAAAACTTCTTTTAGAGATCAATTACCGTAACAACAAACTGATATTTTTGCAATCGACGCGCATTTCGCTAACAAGGTTAGCATATTCAGGAGAAGCAAATTGATACTGAATCTGGAGACAAGGGTTAGCTATTCATATACCTGAAGTTTTTTGGTCCGACGTGGACTTTGTTAAATGATGATTATCCGAATCAATTTTTCGGTTATTCACTAGTGGAACCACTACCTGCAATTTAATTTGTCAACAATAGATTAAAAAGCGGACAATTTGGTCCACATCGAACCAAACAACTGTAGGTATATAAACAGCTAGATTCAGTATCAATTTGCTTCTCCTGAAGATGCTAACCTTGTTAGCGAAACGCGCGTCGAGTATTAAATATTTATTTTGGTGTTAGGGTGATTGATCTCTAAAAAAAATCTTCAACTTTTACACCGAAAGATCCAATCTCATC
>WOGN01008597.1:0-11212 GCA_015342105.1 Leptinotarsa texana
CATATGGGAAAGTTGTCGCGGGTATCAAGGTGGGAATTTTGCACTTGAACTATCTGACTACCTCATTAACGATGGAACAGCAGAGCATATACTTTGTGCCTACCCTGCTGGGGACCGAATCAGGTTTTTAGAGTTCGGCAGAGCCGTACTTTTGCCATCTGACCTGAAAGACCACTCACCATACAAACTACTCGGTTTCGTTAAGAACCTGGGGTTATTTGGTCAAGTGTGAATAGGTGTGAGCCACAATGAACCCTTGCGAGTTGCGGTGGAGGGTCGAATAGATCCACTCACTTTGGACTTAACCTAACCCAAACAAACTATACAGATGTTTAGAAAACAAACGGAATGGAGAAAAGTGTTTTTTGTATTAGTTAGCATTCATATAAAAGTATTCGTTTGGATTTTTTTTTATGTTTATATGAAAATAGCTGTTCCAAGAGGGCCTTTTCTTCCAATTTGTGTCTAAAAGTTACTTCTTTGTGTGATCTACACATTGATTACTTTTTTCTTTCCTTTGGAAGATTCCCAAATCAAAAATAAAGGTGTACATTTGACAGTGACAACTACAAATACTTATATGTTTCAAATATGTAAGCCCTGGAAATAAACTATGTTTCTCATCAAAATTTGAACGATATTCACTGAGCTAACAATAAACTTCTCAATTCTGAAGAAAATTCCTCGGTAGGATTTTATCACTGGCTGCTGTTAACGGAACTTTTCCACTAAAATTCTACGGATAACACTTAAAATTTTTATTCTCACTTGACCGGGTACTGTTTCTCGGTAAATTATCTCTCAACTGAAACAAATTTTTCTGATGTTATTTCGAGACTTCATACAAGCTTGTTTCTTTTGTTTTATTTCTTAGTGTCGGGTTTTCAAGATCATCCGATCTCGACAATTTACCTTGAAAGTTCAGTAACCAAGTACCAACAGACCAGACTCATTTTCTGTCAATTTAATTTATTAGCCGATCTCAGACTGATGGAATCGATATGCTTTTCTTCGGAAAATTTATTGAAATAGACAACTGCTTCAATCACTTTCTCAAAAAGAATATGAAAGTGGGAGTGCTTCAATTTAAAATCCAGGATAAATATAATGAAGGTTACAATGACTTGTATATTCATCATTCCAGTTCCATGTTATTTCTGTGGAGTATAATTTGTTGATGGTTGAAAATAACAAATATGTTTTCGTTCAAAAACTTGTTGAGGTCATTAACTCAATATACACTCAATTAAATAAATGTTTGATCACAATTCAATATATGATGTACTGTTTGGAACCTTTGGTGTAGTAATGAATATTACTGGAGTTTTTTCCCAACACCAAATCGTTATTTTTACACCTCGAAACACGTGTCAAGATGTAAAAATAACGATTTGGTGTTGGGAAAAAACTCCAGTAATATTCACAATTCAATTGATCAACAGATACCATTGGAACACAATTTTTTATTCTCTCTGTTAATGTAGTTTATCTCACATCGTGATTGCTTTGGAATTTTCAGCTGAATAAGTAAAATTATCAAAAATTTTTTCAAAAGGACTATTTACATATGAACTAGTTGTTGTCCGCGGCTTCGCCCGTGTAGAATTTGGTTTGTCAGATTAAGTTTCGTGACGGACTATTTGAAACAAATAGTTATAATATTTTTTTATTAACCCAAAACTTCAATTTTTCAACTTCAAAACTGGTAAAATTCAATACAGTCTTTGAACCCCTATTTTTCCCCCTTGGAGATTGAAATTACTGATTCCCTGTCTTTATGCTTATTTATGATATACAAAGAAACTACCTACATATTGAAAGGTTTTAGGTTCAGTAGCTTCGCGTATACGTTAATATAAGAGGGAGCAACAGCTAATAATATATATTTCTACTTTAAAAATACTGTAATTGAAAAAGTATGCCAACTGCACTAAGTAATCAAAAGCTTCGAGAATTGAATCATGTTATATCATTACTATAGATATAAATTAGTATAGATTGCTTTGTCATGTACAGGCCTCTGACACATATGTGTTGAGTATTCTCTTTGGAGGACAAAATAATAACATAGTTTTTCTCTTCACAGCCAGACTGTAGAAATTCACCCCCATAAAGTTAGCAAAGCAACTTGCAATAAAATTATTGGAATATACTTATTTAATTGTCGAATAATTGTCGAGAATTTGTCGTAAAAGAAAAATAATTGTCGCGCATCTCCTTTTTTTATAAGGGGTAGCTCTGCTAACTTGATATAAAGTTAGCACAGCACCTGTATTAACATTTTTGATATAATTGAAATATTAAAAATTTCATTACTAGTTTTTGTGGAATAATTGTCGTAACTCAATCCATATCAAAAAATTTCTTGCATTTTTCGTGTCATACCTTGTACTATATGGATATTTTGAACCGTTTTTCAACACCCCAACAGGCGTATTTGATTTCTTCATATATTTTTCAACAGGATCGCCAGTGAAAAGTGTTAAAATAAATTTATAATATATCTACGTGGAAATTATCGGTAAATTTTTTGTTTCATCAATTTTTGTAATCAAGATGATATCTGGAAAAACTCACCATCATTATAATCGCTCATATTGACTGATGGTTTTTCGCTTGTTTCCGTAGACAAAGTTACATCAGCTGTCGATGATGTTGCCGTCGCTGGACTTGCCGTCGGTTCCGGACTACTTGAAGCCTCAGTTCCAAAGCTTGTATCTTCTGACGATGTACTAGTCGATATGTTCAGTGGGGTGGTTGTGGTTTCTATCGAAACGAAGGTTACAAAAGGTTTCTCATCCGGAGAAACCGTCGGCATATCAGTTTCAGATGATGAAGTCATTGAAGATGATGTAACTGAGGATGTAGATGCTGTCATTGATGGTGACGTAGGAGACTGGGTGGCATTATCATTTTGCGTAGTAACTGAAACACTCGGTATAAGTACCCACCCGTCTGGAGTAGTTATTGGTACCCAATCTGTGAACAATTACAAATATATGGTGGGTTGAGTCTGAATGAAAAAATGTTCGATAGAGAGAATCAAATCTATTTCATTTTGAAACTTTTTATTATCTTCATTTTTTAATGATGAAATCATAGGAAAAATCTTCAATGGAAAAAATTGTTAGGAAATATTTTTTGAAAATTGAATTTTATATCAATTGTTCCATTTGTAACAAATCTGGCCATGACCGATATGCCGGCCAACTCAGCGAACAAACACATGACATCACCGCGAAAGATTGCAGTCGGGAATCGCCGGTAAAACTCTAGAACCGAACCGACTACATAATTCTAGAAAGGACTGTTACCGCTGTAAGCCCGGCTTCCCGACCCAAGAGGGCAGTTCAGAAAGTGAATCGAGCGGCTAAACAAGAAATTCAAATAGTGAAAATAAATTAAGCGTTAGTTGCTAAGTGTTGTGATAAATAAATTAGTTTGTGATTAGTCAAATATTGTTGGAAATAATTTTTTTTGAAACAGTTGCGTCATCTATTCAAATTTTTTTCTATACACATCGAGAAACAAAAAATAATTTTGTGCAATTCAATACTCCTGTAGGAGAGTATTTAACCTGTACGAATTTGTTCTACAGGTTTGTCTCTTGATGATAATCTGATGATAACATATATATTTTTATAAGAAAATTAATATTTCGGAATAACATCTCTAAATTCTCATTCCTGTCCAATACATACACAGTAGGTTTCGTTAAATGCATACCAGAAAACAACTACTCTCCCGGCTAATACCAAGCTGGATAATAAATTATATTCGACATACATTTCAACTCGGCTCGACTGCATGTATGAAACCTTCGTCTATGAAAAATATTATTGACTAGTAACAGCCACAGCCACAATCCAAATCGGTGGATCTGAAGTATGTGTTACACAATCGCAGTCTATTCTAGAGCTTGTTGCTTCCAGTTCATGTGTGACAGACAGTTCTTTTCTTTAATGTCTCCCCCCTTTCATTTTTTGAATGGGTTAATTCAAAAAATTGAAATTTGGTATAATGAAATGAAAGCATAAATAATTTATTTTGAAATGAAATTGACAGAGGAAACTTTCAAGATGACGACAGGGCGCTATCTGGAGAAAAAATTAAATGGAGAGGAGGTCTTGTGACACATCTTTTCAAAGCTACTGACAAATGCTTCACAACCCTAGAATGTAATGTCAATATCTTCAACGACTAGAAAATGGCGAAACTTTTAATAATTGCCTCAATACATTGACATTCAACTACATAATATGAGGTAATAAACATGAGGTCAGTTCAGAAGATGCTCGAAATGATTGCCTTGAACTTCTTGACATATGAACAACCTATTCGATATTTCACGCCGAACATTTTCGTACACAGTATATCTCTACAAATATTTATTATTCTCTGCCGTATAACCGAATCAGGTTCAGTTTCATACACCTTTTGCTTCAAATAGACTAAAAAAAAGGCCAAAGGTGTCAAATCTGGCGAGCGGGCTGGCCATGCTTTAGGACCTCGACGGCCAATTCAACGTCCGGGAAAAGTAGTACCCAAATTCACTTGTCTGGAGTAATGTGGTGATGCTCAATCCTGTTTTTATGAACAAAAAAGAACTTAACAAGCCTTATCGGGTTGTTGGAATTGCCATTTGGCAGATAAAAGGGAATATTTCTAGAAATATCGATATTAATGTGTTTGTCTTTCGGAAATTATTAAATGTAGCAGTGAAATGTAGTAAGTGAAGGTATTGACTTCAAATTGTAGGGTTGTGAAGTATTCGTCAGGAGCTTCAAATTGATGTATAACAAGACCCCCCTTTCCATTAATTTTTTTTTCCTTTAATAAAAGGGGGAAATTAAAGAAATGCACTGTATATATTTTGTAGCTAACTTATAAGAAATCACCATTTTGCCATCAGAAATTATTGGGTTGCTCCAACACCCACAGCAAATAATGAATACGTTATTCTCAGGTCTAATGCCTGGAGTGTGAACAATGAACAATTTTTCATGATTCATCACTTTTGGGATCCACACATTAATGAATAATCCTGCATGCAACAAAAGTGTCTCACCTTCTGTTGTACTATTCACTTCAGGTAACTGCGTTGAAGACGACTGGTTTTTGTCATCAACTATGGTCCAAGTTACTAGACCTGGCTTGTTCGTCACTTCATCCACTGGTTTTCCTTGTTCGATTTCATTGGTAGAGATATTACCAATGACCGTCTGTAAAGTCGATGTTGAGTTGATTTTCTCCAGCTGAACTTCATTGGACTGTGTAGTTGTTGAAACTGGTGTTTTGGTTGTTAAAATTGGTACTTTGTAAGGTAGTTGAGTCGTACTACTACCAGGAGGTAATTTTGTTGGAGACTTGGTGGATACTCTGATTGAGGTTGATGGTTTAGGAGTTGCAGTCGTTCCTTTCGTTGGCTTTGTTGGACTGGTTTGAGTTGGTTTTGCCGTGCTGTTTTTTTGCGCTGTCGGAGATTTGACAGTTGTTGATACCTTTGTTGGTTTAGATGTAGTGGTAGCTGGTTTTTTAGTTACTTTCGTCGTAGAAGTCGATTGTGGTCGTTTGGAGATGACTACTGGTTTGCTGGCTTTGGTGGTTGTTTCTGCTGGTTTTCTTGTTGGTTTTTTTGTATAACTTGTACCTGAAATCAGCAATGATTATTATATTCTATTATGTTCTGAATGAACACATCAATTACACAATTTGATAGTAAACAATTCAAATTACACAATTTAAAAGTACACACAACCGAATCATCTTCTTACTTTTTCTGAAATGATTATATATTCACTAATATTTTTTTAAATATTTGCTCACCTGTGGGTTTCACAGAAGGCTTCGGCTTAATGTTGGTTGTTCCAGAACTGGAGGTGGGTTTTCCAGAAGGTTTTGAAGATGCGGGTCTAGAAACAGCTGTAGGTTTACTATGAATTGTTGGTGTTGATGTAATCGGTTTAGTAGATGTAACTGTTGGGCCTTTAGTCGGGGTTAACGTAGATTCTTCCACGATATTGCCATTCACTGCTTGAAATGTTTGCAGTTTTTGTGGAACCGTAGATGTTTCCGCTTCTGTAGCGGCTGTTGTAGATGAAGTGGTGGTAACTCTTTGGCCAAACACAATCATAGTTGGTGTTGGGGTGGGTTTTTGTTTTGTTGAAACTGTTACAGGTTTGCTTGTCGTTGTCACAGTTGTTCTTCTACTGGTGTTACTACTGACAGTTGTTGATGCATTGAACTTGTTACTACTCGTTACTGGAGTTCTTGTGCTTGCTAGTGTAGTAGAGGTTCTTATTCTAGGTGTCGTACTCGATACTCGAAGAGGTGGTTCTCTATGTGGTAGAATATCTGTATCTATCGAGTTGTCTATAATATCACGGATCGGTTCTACATGACAGCATGATCCAAAATAAAATCTATCTATGCAAGTACCCAAATGGGTACCATTGGCTTTCAAACAGTCTATGGCAAACATGCATATACCTTTTTGGTTATTGTTTTTTCTAGATACACAGGCCAAGTTTCGTATGTTCCGTCCTGTAGTGATTCCTGGAACAAAAAAAAAAAGTTTTCTATAGTCTGTTCAACATCATGTGAAATGTCTTCACCCAATTACAACACAAAACATTTTCTTTCACGAATTTGAATTTTCAAACAATGAATATTAGATATAAAATCGAAAAGCACATAATCCGAGTCGGTTGGCCGTGGTAAAAATCGGTAAAAAAAACGTTTTTTTGTAAATATCAATACGGTTTAAAAAAATTGTTCCTCTCCAGATGATGCTATAAATGTGGTGGGACAGAGAGCCTTGAACATGTAAGAGTCATGGAAGTCTTTGACTTGTCGAAGGCCTTTGACTGTGTTTCTCAAAAAATTTTACTTAAAAAATTAGCTCTTGATGAAGTGAAGGCCATTGCCTTGGGTACCTCAGGGTTCTGGCCTTGGTCCGGTCTTTTTTGTCATATATAGCAATGATTTTCATAAATATACGAAACTATATAATAGTTTCTCATTTGCTGACGACATGTCTTCAAGTCACTCTTCTCTCTCAGATCAGAAACGAATATTTTTAGAAGCTATTGGTTCACAGAAAATAAATGAATGAAAACGGATGAATGATGACAAATCTGAAAATATGATCATTTGTATATATGTACTGGAACGTATGAAATTCAAGGTGTAAAATTATTAGATTCAGGTTAGATAACAGATAAAGTTGTTTAATCCATATTATACACGTGAAAATAAAACTGTTGAGTGTATTATTTCCACTCCATCAGCTGGTGTTGGATATACACTTTGAAATTGTGACCTTTTCCTGTACGTATAAATTCATAAAAGGCTCAGCTACTTCGGAAATACTATGATATTCATAAATATAATATAAGAAATAGAAATCCCACTTCTTCTACTTCCTTTTCGCATCAGTTCGCTTTTTCAAGGTTTTCGGTAGATTAGACAGCTATGGGTTACATAAGCCCCATTCCTAGGCGAATATGATGAAAATCCAGATTTGAAGAATTGTAGAAAATTTCATCTAGTTCAAAAGTGTTTATCATGTTCACTCATTTAGGAGTTTTGAGAGCAAAACTCTCAAAAATAATCAGATTCCAATTCATTTCCTTTAGTTTTCAGCTCAGGCTAGTTATGGATACCATTCGATTGGAGTAATTCAGATTGAAGGGTAGTTCAGAAGGATTTTAGAATCAAGAACGTATTTTTGACGGCTTCATTCCATCTGCTTTGGATATGGCAGTGCATTGACTTACCAACTTGCTTCAGATTGCGTTTGAAACAAGAGGAAACTGAACTAATCCGAATTTTGGATTACCATGAACGCCATACACAGGCGTTCATGAAACAGTTTATTTTGCATTCCGCCTAAATTCGCTGCCAACAGTTTCGTCTTTTATAATCTTTCATCTGTTGCTATAAATCTCATGAGCTCGTCGTTCCAAACACTGCTACCTTGACAGAAACTGACCAGCGCCCAACAAAGGATAAACGTTTCTTTCTCTTTGCCAAGGTAGCGGTATGTGCCGACGTGATTTCCGATCTGATCGAGATTGATGAGTAGGTAACAAGTACGAAAAGCGTGAAAAGTCACTTTTCCCCTCATAAATCCTGCATCAAATTGGACATCATTATCGAAAAAAATGTATGCGAAAATGCATTCTGTTGATTTCTAGTTGAATTCAAAGAAAACAAAAACAATGATGTGACGACACACGCCGTCGAGAAGGCGCTTATCAACTTTTTTTTTGACGAAAAGGAAGTTTGTAATACCTCATTTGATAAGTATTTCTATTTTGCATTTGAAACTGGTTTATATTTTGGAATTGGACTAACTGTTCATGAGTTATCAGCAATTCAATTGTCTCATTGGGAATATTCAAAAAAAAACGAATGCCTCTAGTTAAATAATCTCAAATCAATTATTTTCTGCCACGTCTCAAAGACTTTCGACTGCATTTCATAAAACATGTTCACTATTCGAAAGCATACCTGTCGGCTAGATATAAAGCCTTTAGTGTGAACTGAGAAGTTTATATTTGGAGTCATAATGTATGGCGTTACGCAAGGGTCAGTATTGGGACCCCTGCTGTTCATTATTTATAGGAATGACATCAGGAATCACACGTTGAAAGGTAAGACCTGGTCTTATCACCACTTTTCTGGAACATAGTTAACAAAAATGGATTCTACACAATTGCATGCGCAGATGACATAGTTATCTTTCAGACCGGCAAATATGTAAACACACTGTCCGATAGAGCGAGGATGTACTCAAATTAATAGAAACATGGTGTAAGGAACACTCACTGTCGATCAATCCCATGAAGACTGAGATGGTCCTTTTCACCAGGAAAAGAAGTTTAACGGGCTTAAAACCTCCCCAAATCTTCAAAAGCGAACTGAACTTCTCTGAAGAGGTGAAATACCTTGGTACTATCCTCGACAAGAATAAAGCAAAAAGAGCATATGTGGCCTATGAGCAATGTCGGAGGACAGTGGGACGCGCATGGGGTCTTTCACCCCGTGTGATCGCCTGAATCTACGCTGCAATAATAAGACCTATGTTAACGTATGGAGCCATTGCATGGGGACAGAAAGTTCTACAAGCAACGGCCATCCAAAAATTATATCAAATACAGCGACTGGCTTGTTTAAACATCACAGGAGCCATGAGAACAACACCAACCGCGGCATTGGAATCAATCACGGGTCTGATCCCTCTGGATCTGTACGTTAAGGAGGTTGCGTTAAAGGCCATGGTACGATTGCGCACGGCTTGTGTAAATCTCGTAGTAGGAATGGGTCAATTGAGGCTGGGCCTGTGGCAGGAAGCGCTCACTGCTCAACCTCTGCTGCAGGCGACAAGTGATGCAATTGAAACCATGTTTGTGTTTAATATACCCTATAAAATACAACTTAAGCAGAACACAGAGTCCGATGCTACAAATGCAATACGGATTTATACACACGGCTCAAAAAGCAAAGAAGGCTCAGGATGTGTCAGACATGTCCTGTGCGAGTGCCCGGAGTTGTCGTCAATAAGAGAGTGTGTGTTCGGCGAGTTTTAGCCTACACCTGCTGATATAAAGGAGATGTCTCCCAGCGACCTATCCACCTTCCTGGAAAGGACAGGATCGACAATGATCTAGGAAGACAACTCCTCGGGAAGATGTACACCCTCCCTACTCTAGAGATACAGATACAGAACTGTCACTAATCATGAAGTGTGTATTTATTGGTAAGCTTGATAATTAATAACAAATTGAAATGAAATGTAATTGATGCTGACTGAAATCTCCCAATCAGCTAATTGAATTAAAAAGGGGTCTTGGAGAAGTTGTCCTGAATTTTCCAATCTATTGATTTGCAAACACATTTGTCTGTATTGTTTTATATTTGTTTGGCACAATTTTTTACTGAAAGATGGTTTTGGTGATTTCACAGTTGAATTTTTCTCCATTTCTTGAATTTTCACATGGATATTACTGGAGTTTAGTCTCACCACCAATTTGTAATCCCTTTTCCATCAGGGTATCAACGGTAAACAAAGGATTCTGGTTATTAATTATTAATGCGGTTATAGAAATGAATGCTTTCACGGCTGACGTAAATGTTTTGGTTGGTTTCCCGGTTTGCTGTGCTCTTCTTTGGTTGAAATCTCCAAACGTTTCAACTACAATTGCGGAAGTCATCTTCAGCGTGATCAAAATACTCTTTCTTTGGTCACCGTATATAAGTAAATACAAGTAAATTCACTCCCGGTCGACGTCTTTGATATTTCGGGTCGAGATTTTATTTTTTGCCGGCATGTGGCGGAGCAGAAGGGTGTGGGCTGAGAGCTCTCGTGCACCTCTGCACGAGGTTCAATCAAAAAGTATGTGACCATGATCTGACTTCATCATTGCTACGAGGAGCTCACAATAAAAATCACCAATGATTATGAACTGTTTAGGAATTGATAAAAAATAAAACAAGGTGGTGAAATAATTGCATATTTTGTAAAGTAAGATTATACAATTTGGATCAAAAACTTCTGCTCATCTATTCTAAAGGTTTTTTAGAATGATGATTTTTTGATTTTTTTAACATTATTTTCAAATTTCTATTGTGGAATTTCAAAGTATGATACCATCTTACCCTTGTGAAAAGAGAAAATAAATAATCCAAAGGAAAATTAATTGAATAGAACTGGTCGATAATTGATAAAAATCCATAATAAAACTAATGAATACAGTTTATTATATGATTATCACTATAGATGGTTTTACAAAAATTGCAACACACGTTTACAATATAGCTTTCTCAAGCATAAACTAAAAGTTACTTCCAAATTACAACCATATTATACTGTAACCTGAAAATGGTTAGGTATGAATTTATTAACTATATCAATAAATTTTTTGAAAGTAAATTTACCCAGCTATTTTTACCCGGAAATGAACATATTCAATTCAGTTCGTTCGTTCATAAGATATTGAGAGTTTTTGAATTTGTTTAAAAACAAGAAGCAAGAAACTCTTTGGAAGGTTCAAAATAGATTAACATTTCAATCTAGCAGACCACTATTATAATATTTATGCAATCATTGTTCACTGTGATTCTGGCGTTGAATTTGGTCATTATTACGCCTTGGTCAAAGACGAAACGGACTGGTTTAAGTTTGACGATAGTCGTGTCACGAAGTGTT
>WOGN01008598.1:0-11212 GCA_015342105.1 Leptinotarsa texana
GTATCACCCGATGTAACATTCAAATAATTACAATTGATGTGTGTTAAATGCTGGAAGGACCAATATGGATTTCTAGTCATTGATAAGGACAGAAAAATAGATGAAATTAGATATCGCAAAGGATTCGATAGTTTTAATTATCCATGATCTTGTTATCCATTCGATTACTGAATGTTGTAGAGGTCACTTCATCAGCGAATAGAGCTATAATTTAAAAAAAGGCAATATGAATATAAACATTTATTCTGAAAATAAAAACAATGAAATGAATTTGAAACGTCAACTAGTAGAGACAACAGAAGCTGTCAGGCAGAAATTCAACTTTATCAAAAATGATGATATTGAAAATCGTGTGAAATTCGAAAAACTTCATGAGCCCATAACAAAACTGTGATGTTTTCTCGTTATTCCCTCAATACTCCGAACTCTGATCGGGAAAAGTTTAGAGTGAAACACACTTTTACTGCCCAATGCCAAATATATTCTCTACATTTTAACTTATTTCACCATGATCTCTTCTCCCGGCTCGATATACGAGGAGCAGAAAACTAACTATATGAGACTATCTTTCCCTAAAAGAGAAACTAAGTACACTATTTACAACCTTTTATAATTCAGTCTCTGAACTGGTTTTATTTCCCGCCTGGGTCTAAGAACTGAAGGTTTCAAATTTTCTCTTATATCTGAAACAGACTCATTCCTGAAAACTTTCACATTTTCTACAACAGTATCATCAACATTTGGAACGGCTTGAACATTTTATTTTGTCACTACTAGTTGTAGTTAGGGTAAAAAAAATTAAAATTATATTTTTTCATTCGATTCAAGTGTCTATTCCAAATAACATTATTCGAGTTATCACCCGAAGACGATTGTGGATACTAACAATCTTTACGTCGTGGCATAACTTGGTTTGAAACCTCTTTAATTTTTCTCAATTTGTTTTTCATTTTTGCTAATAATAATTTTTAATCTTTTTTTTAGCTGTTATTAATATTTTATTTTCATTTGTTTGTTGGTAGTTTTTTTTCAGGGTTTTCAAATCAATTTATATTAGATTAGACAATGGAAGTGCGAACTGATGAAATACAACATTATTCAACTCTGGAATCTCAACCAAGTAAGTAGATTTTCCGATTTTCCTGAAAATGAGTGCTTTTATTTGAGTTACTTTAGGCAATCTATAATCTTTAACGGTGACACTTTCGTTTTCAGAAAACTGTGAAAATCTTTTGCCTGCATAATCTTCCACTTGTTTCGCTTGCTGTTTCAAGCCTGCCTCAACACAATTTTTCTTTTTATTTGGTTTTAGCAAATCAAATCTAGTACGTAATTTCCTTTTGAAAATCAACCATGCTGGACTTACATCTGTAGTGCAATGTGTTACGAAAATCAAACAAAACATTGTTTAAGGCGATACTGATTTCTAAATTATTATTTTTGCATAGTGCAGCTTTCAATGCATTCTTCACTGATTTTACGGTATTTTTGGCTGCACCATTAGAAGACGGATGAAAAGGAGGGGAAGTGTTTAATACCATTCAAAGACAAAAAGATCTGGAAATAATTTGAACAAAACGTTGTTTCATTATCAGATACAACTTGATGAGGTAATCCGAATCTGGCAAATAGAGTTAGGAGAACACAAATGGTTGCACTTGAAGTGATTGATTTCATGATGAACACTTTTATCCACTTTGAATGTGCATCTATGATTATAAAAAATATTTTCCTAAAAATGGACCCATAAAATCTATGTATAACCTAGACCATACTTCTGTTGGCCAAGGCCAAGGATTAAGGACAGCCTTATTAGGAGATTCTTTATGTCACAAACAGTTGTCCCATGACATGCATATCTGCTCAATATTTTTATTTAAACCACGCCACCAGAAGTATGACCTAGCAAGAATTTTCATTTTTACCACTCCTAAATGAGATAAATGGAGATAATTCAAAATATTTTCTGTCAAAGTCAAAGGAATAACTAACCGATTGTTCCACATTAAGCAATCATTTTCCACACTTAGGTCGTTTCTAATTCTATGATACGGTTTCAAAGAATTCATTATTCTTCCTGGCCATCCTTTTTGAGTATAATTTATTATTTTCGATAATTCAACATCTTTTGAAGTTTCTTTTCTCACCTGTTCAAATTTAATTGGAAAATGATCATTTCTCGAAAAATAATAACAAAATTAAAATCAATATTTCTCCACTCTCCTTCATTTCCATTTGTAGGCAATCTAGACAAAGAATCTGCGCGATTATTATCCGGTTTTACAAATTCAACATTGTATTGATAATTGGATAAAATTACTCCCCAACGTCGTAATTTGTTGGCAGAAAATTGAGAAATGTTTCAATTTGGATTAAAAATGGATATGAGTGGTTTATGATCCGTTACAAGTTTGAAGCTTCGTCCATAAAGATATTGGTTAAACTTACACAGTCCAAAAATAATTGCCAAACCCTCTTTTTCAATTTGCAAGTAATTTCTTACCGCCTCGGATAAAGTTCGAGATGCATAGGCAATTGGCCGTTCTTGTCCATCGGCCATAACATGTGCTAAAACTGATCCAATTCCATATTGAGAAGCGTCAGTGATTAATCGTAGAGGTAGGTCAGGATTGTAATGAACAGGCACTTCAGATGGAGTTAGAATATTTTTTATCTGTTGAAAATCATTGTTACAACTGTCTGACCAATCCCAACTGATTTTATTTCTCAACAAATTGTACAGAGGATTCAGAATAGTTGAGAGATTCCTCACAAATTTACCGTAGTAGTTGATCAGTCCCAAAAATGACTTCAACTGACTGATATTTTCTTTAACTGGGGCATTAACAATCGCCGATATCTTGTCTTGACAGGTATATAAACCTTCTTCGTCAATTTTGAAACCAGGATAAGATATTTATGTTTTGAAAAACTTGCATTTATGTAAAGCAATTTTCAAGCCAGCCTCTTCCAATATATTTAATACAGTTTTCAAACGAGTAATATGTTCTCTCCTGTTGCGACCTGTAACCAAAATATCATCTAGAAATATTGCAACACCTGGTATACCATTCAACAGCGATTCCATGAATTTTTGGAATTTGGCCGGAATACTGACAATCCCAAAAGGGGATCTATTGTAGCGGTATAATCCCTTATGTGTTGAAATCGTTACATAATTTTTCGATTTTTCATTCAAACATACTTGTGTGTATGCGTTTGCTAGATCTAATTTGGAAAACTTTCGCCGCCTTGCAATTTTGCAAACAACTCTTCATTTCGCCTCAATTATGCTCATCTAATATGCATTGAATATCACTTAAAACTCATGAAAATAGTTATTTTCTCCGGAAATAGTATCTGAAATATTGAGGTGAAACATGTTGAAAGAATCGCACCCTAAAAGTGGTGGTCTGGTTGCGTCTTTAATTACATAAATATTCATATTAGTTCGCTTATTTTCAAAAGGAATCAAACAATTGAAATATCCCAGTGGAATAATATGATCACCATTGTATAAATTGAATCTTTTCTCCGTTTTTTCTGAAAAATAGTCTTTGAAATTATTCAAATAAAAATTTTCTGAAACAACAGCGTAAGAAGCACCAGTATCTAAATTGAATGTGTATGGCTTTTCTCCACTAAAAATTTCTAATAATATTGGCTTTACTTTACAATCTAAACTGTACAAAGAAAGATCAGCTGATTCTTCCAAATAGTTCTGTGTTTCTTCATTTGAACGAAATTTATTAGTTCTGTTTACTTGTTTTTCCCTTCAAACAGTTGCTAAGTGACCCTTTTTTTACATACAAGACAAAAACATTCACGAATAAACAATTATCTGTCTGGTAGTTTCTTCGTCCTAGACCTAGACATTTTGGAGGTTTGGAGGGGGGAGCTCCTGATGTAGATGCTCGTGACATACCTTTCACCGGTACTGGCGATGTACCGTGACCTTATTTTCTTTCCTTTTTCTTGAAACCAGTCTGGGCATAATGTAATTCAGATTCCTTCTTGATGAAACTTTGGTTGGGAGATGAAGTTGCATGTGCAGCTGATTTTGCAGCCGCAATATCCACAATTTCCTTAAACGTAACCGTACATTTCTCTTCCATGAGTCTAACCTGAACAGTAACTCTTTCATAAAAAATAATGAAAATGTCTCTCAAAACTATTTTAAATTCATCATTTCCAAATTGACAAGTCCCCGCTAAACTTTTCAATCTAGCTGCCCATTCCTGAGCAGTTCCATTCGACGATTCTTCAGCTGTGTAGAACTTGTATCTAGCAGCAAAATCACTATCACTATGTTTGAAATGTTCTGTTAATAACAAACGCAAATCAGAATACCTTTTCTTTCAGTTTCAACAAAAATACACAAATTGTGAACTAATTTATAAGCCTCTTCGTTGAAAATGTTTAATAAAAAAGCACTTTTTCATTCAAAGTCTGAAATTTAGTTGACCACAAAATAGTTTTCTAACCTCTTCTTGAAAATCGACCAGTCAGAATGAACCAGGTCAAACTCACGTAAATGTCCGATGTATTCCGTAGCCATTTTTTCTCGAAAACAGAAAAAAAAACGTCGATTCACCAAAGTTATTCGAACTGTTCACGAAAACCTCGTCGCCACTTGTTTTCTCGTTATTCCCTCAATACTACGAACTCTGATCGTGAAAGGTTTAGAGTAAAACACACTTTTACTGTCCGATACCAAATATATTCTCTACATTCCAACTCATTTTACCATGACCCCTTCTCCCGGCTCGACACTCGCCGTGATATACGAGGGGCAGAAAACTAACTATATTACAGAAATCATTGAATGTTTCATCATCAAACGCTACTTTGAAATCATCAGTGTTATCGTCAAACTATGGAAATGTTCAATCTACTTCAAATTATCCCATGAGTGCTCCAATAGGAAAAAACCAATCTTTTGGTAGTGTATCATCTGTGAATAGTGAAACGAGCACACTTCAAGACGATATGAGAACAACTCTATTCGAAACACCATCATCGTCCCACATCGATTCGGATCCTGATTCCTCACTTAATATGGATGAAAGTCGTGAAGATGTTTCGGCGAAACGTTTGAATAATGTAAAATCTAGAAATCCAGTATATGATGGAACATTTGGTGTACGTATGTATCCTATTACACAAAAGCTGAAAATGGGAAGTCTAGGGATACATTTTAAAGATGGAAACATTTCATTTTTGGATGCTAATAAAGGGGAAAAATATGAATGCGCAGGTAGTCCAGACTTGAATGATATGATCTTTTTGAAGAATCCGAAAGATGTTGATAATGAAGAAATTCGTCAAATGTATTCCAAAATATTGAAAATAACGAATGCTCCATATAAACAATATCATATGAAGAATGGTTTTAAAAAGACGAATTCTAAAAAATTTCGTGAAGTTATCAAACCTCTATTAGACTCATCCCAATATCCAATAAGAAGTAGAAGTAAAATTGGTGAAGCACTCAAACAAGTGAAAATGGAAAAAACATATAATTCTAAACCTGTGAATTATGTAAACTGGAATTCACCGAGAGAGTTAGTTGCTCGCTTACGACTATTGGTAGCTTCAAAGTCAGTTGAGCATACTGGACATGACAATGAAAAAATTTTGATAATTGAAGAATTACGTGAAGAAGTTATGATATATTTATATATCTACAAGTGTTGATCACTGTCACATCATCCAATACAGTAACATTATCATCTTTTCTTTTCAATCACATTGAAACAGAATTACTAATGAAATAAGTGATGTCAAACGACAAGTTGTTAATGAATTACATAGACCTGTAAGACGTAATTTTCACAAAAGCGAATACCAACATTTTCTATTTATACAAATTAACACCATGTGAATGTATAATGGGAGAACTTCTCCTTCTCGCATGTATGACTACATCATACCAACTTATGTTTTGAGATGCTATATCCTTCTCTCCCACTCAAAACCAGTCAAATGATAAGTGGGAGTCGTACCAATACCACCACCACTACCTTTACAATTATGTAAGTCGACTTGCGAATCTGAAGTTCATTCATTCACTCTGCAATTGTGAGAAAACGTCAAGATGAATACTGAAAAATAATGGCTGCAATAAATGGAATATCTGCTCTCGATGCAATTAATTGAATAGGCTAGTCAGATGATAAGGATGCCAACATTCCACTAGAGGAAGTGATAGTTGAAGAAGGTGTTGGAGTCAATGAAGAGGATATTGACCTTGGTGATAACTGTTATCACCCGAAGACGATTGTGGATACTAACAATCGAAACGTCGTGACATAACTTGGTTTGAACCCTCTTTAATTTGTTCAATTTGTTTTTTATTTTTGCTAATAATAATTTTTAATCTTTATTTTTCAGCTTTTCATTAATACTTTAATTTATTTGTTTGGTTGTGGTTTGTATGTTAATTTTTTGTAAATTCAGTTTTTTTTTCAATAAAATTGTTATTCTCGGTTAATCTTATTAATTTTGTTATTGTTATTTTCAGGGTGTTCAAATCAATTTATATTAGATTAGACAATGGAAGTCCGAACTGATGGAATACACCACAAAACATTGTCAACCACCTCTAACTCGGCATCTACTTCCTTTTGCATACCTTCTTCTATACATTCTGGGACATCATCAGGAAGATTATAGATACGTTGTAGAAATTGAGTGAAGGTTGTACTGAAATGATCGGTCGTTGAATCTATTTCATGTACCTGGATGGGTCCTGTACTCGACATAGAATACTCTGGTACACTCATCGGTTCGGTGGTGGAATCAGCACTCGACATTGTGAAAGAATAATGTAGAACTGGAATTGATGCTATATTTATATTAGCAAAATAAAAAGGAAGGAGTAAACTGTAAATGTAGACCAATTCAGTGTTTGAAATTCGAAAGCAACAAGAATGACGATCTTCATGATACTCTGAGTGATTATTATGAGAAACTCTGAGTGATTATTATGGGAAAACGAATAAGGAAGAGGGGGGGAAGACACTGCTCCAACCTCACAGTGCCTCGTGTACATCAACCAAAAAGTGTGTACTCCGTGGAAGAAAAGGATTAAGGTGGAAGAAAGGATCACATATCGTCATCCGAATCGAGAACCTCATCAAATAGGATAGGGGATGGTGAAGGACTATCCTTGATAAGGATTGGGGATGGTGGAGGACTATACTCGATTAGAATTGGGGATGGTGCGGGACTATCCTCGACTTCCTTGGACTCATCGTCATCGTCTCCATAGGTCAGTAGGTCATCAAAATCGGGATCCCACCAAACGTTAGGATCCGAATACTCCCCATCAGAAAGGTCCGCTTCATCGCTGCCGGTTACATGCTGCATCTGCATTCTATATTATTCATATATTCGAATCCAATGTTGTGAGGTGCTGTGGTCGAATGAACGAAATCTTCTTGTAGAGACATGTAGTATGGTAACTGAGGCTCCGGGAAGCTGTATGGCTCGGTAGTTGAATCAGGTTCCATATTGAAAATGGCACTTTCGCGCTCGTGGCGCCCCAAAATTGTCCGTACATACATTCACCATGTTCGTTCAATTAATACGTCATATATTGGTTTTGGTTTCAGTTCTATTATCCTCACATTTGGATTAATGTTCAGCCCTGGATACCCCAGCCCACCTGATATCATATTTTTTCATTGTAGATGCTGTTATGACAGACATTTTTATTTCTAAATCACTTTCAAGTTTAGAATATTTACGAGCCAAAGTTATCCGAGCATCTGCAATTTTATCGTCGAAAGCTTGACATGCATCGCAAGCATTATTAACTATAGTGAATTGTAGTGGATTGTATAATCACAAATAACGAATGTTTGGGTTTGAAGGAAAAACCAAAAACACTTTCAATGATAATTCAGTTATCCATCTCAACAGTCAACAAATTGATTAGTTGGTCTAAGGCGCTCTCTTGAGAAAAAAAATGAACGATTTCAGACACCCAACGAATGTTATCATTAGGATCATTTCGATAAAACTCTATATCGCTATGACCCCATGGAAGGGTTTGAGTGGTATTGGGAATGATGAATCTTTTGTCGTTTTGATATGATAATGCGACTTCATTTTTCGATCTGATGTAAATAAAATGCAATACGCTTCTGAATGAGTTCATCTTCCTAAATATCATACCTCCGTCTTCGATAATTTTTTCATAGTCTTCACATGTCAATTCATTTTTATAACAGATCGTTTGATGCCTTTGGCCTTCTTCAGTTCACCATCAACAGATTGCACATAATACACTTTAGCACCTGTACCGTAAAAGCTGATTATTGGATCATTTGGAAATTCATCCTTGAAATTACCCAGAACTGACTTTGTCACTGAAATATTGAATTGGTTTCCTATTTTATAATTAGCTGTATCGAACTTATTCATATTATTTTCGATAAATTCATAGGAATTTTCTGTATTTACTTTGAGAATAAGGGAGTCGGTATCAGTGTAGAGTAAGGACGCATCTTCTCCAAACTGTTGTTTGACCACTCTATAAAAACAATTACACATAACTGTTTTGGATGATTCCAGAATAGAAAATCCCAAATAATGAACTTTTATTGTAGCCAATTGAATGGCAACAAAATTTTCTGTAAAAATGGAGCTCTGTTGTCTACGTTTTCCATTGCTTTTCCATAGACTGCGTTATTTATTAGTTTGTAGAAATCTTTTCCAGATTTGTTATTATACCGATTACGCATTTCAGTATTCAAATCTATATAGGGCTTGATCCAACATGATTGCTTGAACCTCAATACTCTATGTGTGTTCATCACCATCAAACCATGATTGACAACTTGCTGTAAGTTTATATAGTGAATTAATTTGGGAACTTTCGATTTTGCATATGGAGGTATCAAACGTTCAACTAAAAATGGAAAATGTTTATCGTGGAGTTCTTGAGGATAATATTTATTCACTTACAATACATATCCATAAGGACTATCAACATCCACATTCATTATATCAAGATTGAGAATTTCATGAGGTATTAACCTTGAAAATTCTCCTGTTGGTAATGATTGTGACATGCTGTGACCATATAGATTTGTTGCATCCAAATATGGAATGAATGAAGATGGCTCATTTAGATTATAATTCGATTAAAATTTCTTTTGTTTGCTCTATGTTTCCTTTCACTACATTGACTGATTCCACCACGAATATCTTTTTGAAAGAAATGAACCATATCAATGTCAGTTAGTAATTTCAATCCAATATCAGTATATTTCCCTTGGCATTCCACGATAATCCGGGTGCGGTGAAGTATTGTGCCGGATCCAATTCATATTTTATCAACAGATATATTTCTAAAGTTTTCAAAAAATGTCACATAATAGTAACACATCTTACTTTGAGTATAAATCAGAGTATTCACCCAAATTCTGACATTCGAACAAATTCCAAACAAGTTGAGCTCTTCCATAATCATTATCTGATATATGTCCACAATTGAGTTCATCGTAAGATTGATTTTAGGTTGGAAGTCTTCGATGATTCAGTTTGTCAATGTCATCAAGAAAACTATAGGGAAATACACCTTTCTTTCTCATCGAATTGAAATTTTCAATTTGTGGGAAATGTTTGCGCATCCCGATACACAGATGTTAAATTTCCACCTAAATTCTCTAAAGAACTAGGCATGACTAGGCATGGATGTCATTTTCAAATAATTCTTCTTTACCCTACCATTTTTATCCGTATAGGGGATATATTGTGACAGATATATATTAGTTTGTGGGATAACATCCACTTTATCTTTGTTTTTATACAATTCCTTCATGAATAAGTGACAACCATATCCACTCAGATTGTGAAAAATAATAGGATTGGAATTTGGTAATTCAAAATTCAAATTACGTGATGAATCAGCAGCAAGGGACCTTCTTTTCCTGTGAGATGACAATGAACCCTCACTTTAACTTTCCCATCATTGAATTGTTTGGAACTAATGCCACAATTTGTGGCAGAAGTAAACTATTCCTCTTCCTCAGGAGTTTGTGAATCCATAAGAATAGGAATCCTGAGATGATTTTCATAAATATTTTTCAAATCATCTTCAATGTTGCTGACAGATTTTTGGGCTGCATCCACACCCCTATACGATACGAATTTTGACAAATCATCATTGTATGAACATTTAATCAAATAAACAAATGAATAAGGCTTCAGGATTTGGCTTAGTGGTTTGAATCGGCTTGAGTACTGATTCAAAATCAGCATACACTACAAATGGTACCTTCATTTGTTTCTCAAAGTTTTCAAACGTTAGTATATTTCCAGGAACCATTTTCCGATATTTATTGATTTTGAAATTGGTTGATGGTGTTGTAGTACTCAAGTGATTACATTCATTCATTTTATAACGTAATAGTAATTGCTCATTAGAAAAATATAATGAGCATCCATTAGAAAATTATTCCTTATGTTCATGAGCCAATAATTGGCTTGAAACTAATCTTAAAAGATCTTTGATCCAACAATAATGACTATTACCAAAATTATCTGAGATAGGTAACACATTGACATGTCTCCTAAGTCTTCTCAGAGAGTATCGTAATGGTCCAATTAGTTCACACATTATTTAACCCTTATCGAATTTACTTTCCAAACCGTACACATTAACTGAAATATCAGTTTTGTCCTCAAATTTCACAATATCCTTCAAATTCACCAGAAAATTCATACCTGTTACAACTATAACAGTACTGAAATGTGGATATGATGAAACTTCTGACGTTCTATCGATTGCAGGATGTAGTGCTGAAGGAATGGCACATGCAAAACAATGCTGATCTTCATTACGAACATTAACCACGGCCTTCCTACGCTCGATACATTCAGGTAGCTTCACATATGAAAATCCACTGAGCGAGCTGTATTTATTGATGCTCACCTCCAGAAATATGATTTTTTCACAAGTCGAACCTTAAATACAAACAAAATTACTGATACAGCCAATTGAAACTTGGTAGAAATGCTTACCTGAATCACGTTCCTGGATCAGTTGGTGTCTGACTATTTGAACATACTTTATGAATTTGATTTTGTTTCAATAATAAATGAAATAACAAGAGATGCTTCAGGAACTTGCTTAGATCATATTTTTGTAAGAAGTAAAAATTATGAATTATCCAATAATTTGTGTGCCCCCTGTATTTAT